>ML807092.1:214779-290875 GCA_009831015.1 Picea engelmannii
TAGGCCCTAGAGGAAGCTTCTAGGCCTCTAGGGCCAAGAATGACACCTTGAACCACCACAATGACCTCTTGAGGGAATCCTTTGCCTCTAAGTAGGGATATGGGTTCCAAATTAGCATTTTTAAGAATTAGGTATGGGTCCTAGGGCCTTGAACATGGTCAATGGAGAAAATATGAACCTTAGGCCCTACAAGAATCTTTTGGCCATCCAAGGCCAAGAAGGATGCCTTGAAAAACCACAAATGGCCTCTTGAGGGTATCTTTGACTTATGATTAGGGTTGTTGGTGCCAATAAGTGCTTTTGAGTAGTAGGTATTTGTCTTAGGGAACTAGAAATAATCTAGTGAAGAAGAGCATTCCTTAGGTCCTAAAACAATCTTTGAATCATCTAGGGCCATGAACAATGCCTCTAAGAACCACACATGACCTCTTGAGGGTATCGTTGGCCTTTGATAAAGGATGTTAGTGCCATCACAAAATTTTGAGCATTAGGTAGCGATCTCAAGGTCTTGATATGGTTGAGAGAGGGAACTCGATCCTTAGCCATAAAAAAAATTATAAGCATCCAGGGCCAAACATGATGCCTTAAACTACCACACCCAACCTCTTGAGGGTTTCATATTGGTTACTTTAGTCACTTCAGGTTGCAAAATAAACTAAGTGTTAGATATCAATATAGCATAAAGGGTTTAGCTCATAAAGGAAGCTTCTAGGCATATAGGGCCAAACATGATGCATGAAACCACAACCCTTGAACCTTATACCAAATCCTAGTGTGGAAGTATTATGAATGACACCCATATTTGTAATCAAAGGATGGAAATTTTCCCATAGAGGCCCTTCGTGGTCAAATTCTTTTGGTGTTAGAGGCTAGGGATGAAGGTAGATAATATTTAGGAGAAAAATATGGCAGTTGTAGGCTTTAATCCATTGTAGCAGGAATGTGCATGCATTCTAGAACACATACATGTTATAAACAAGCATGTGTGCACATTCTTGCTACATAAAAAAAAAGGGAATAAATCCCCACCTCAAACTCTCTAAAAATTCTTATGTTGTCTACAGGTTAATTGGCGTCTTCTATGAAAAACTATTGTTGCAAATAATTTTTATGATTTTTGTGTAATTGGAAGGAAATATTGTTTATTTCTTGTTGCCAATACATGTGAACATGGATAACAAATGTAATTGATCAGTAAAGTCTTCTAGGAAAGTGGAGCTTAGTGAAAAGTTCATTGAAGGAAGAGAAAAGGAAAGGTTAGGTGTGGAAAAACATAGGCTTTTAGCAAAGACCAATCCAAATTATAGCACAACATATGCTCTTGTTATTTCTACTCCATCACCCCAAGATAATTGTAGGATTTTAGTAGAGTCCCATCCAATTCTGACATCTAGTGAACCTTTAAAGACTATTTTATCAAGACAAGTTGTCGTGGATGAGTATGCGATGATGGATTTACTTGGAGCTAATTATATTATGGATGAAATTAGAGAGGTAACTTGTCTTCTTGGTCTTTGAATTCTATCACAACATATTTCAACAAGTCTTCCACCATTCTCAATCTTTCCTCAATGTCATTTTTCAAGGTTGAGTCATCATGTTTGCTATCTTTTGACATTCATCCATAGTAATATTAAAGGTCTATTGCATGCAGACCATTTCCTCTTCCAAATATTATGCAATTTTTTCATGCTTATAGAGGGAGGTTGCCATCTTATTGACAACCTTTTACAAAGTTGCAAGCGTGTTCCTTATCCTTGGCATCTTTGGATATTGTCCACTGTCATTGTCTTTTGCATGTGAATCATCCATTAACACTCACCCAAGTTCTTGACAGCCTGTCTGAAGGCTTGCTTCTTTGCTTCAAGTTCCAAAAATGTCATGAAGTCAAATCTATAGCCACCTTTTGTGGTAATGAAGAGCACCAAACTTAATAAATTCAACTTTGATACCAACTGTCAAGGACCTATAGTATTCCCAAAAATTTTCATTGCAACTTGGGTACTCCCCAAGTCATTTCGACACCTAATTTTGCGCAACACTATGTTGCCTCGACCATAGTGGCTTGGCCAACCTGTTCTTACTACAACCAAACTATGCCTCTTCATTTAAGGTCTACCCATAACTTATTCTTAAGCTACAACAAGTTAGATGCATAGTTAAGTCCAACATAACCTAGTTCATCCAAGAATGGGCATGCATCCAAATGCAACCTTAAAACATCCCATCAATACTTAAAACTTAGCTAATACACAATACTTAGCCAATTCACAATAATGAAATGAACAATAATATTCAACAATTATAAAGCATCCACAACAAATACAACTATGGGTAGTACCCAAGGTAGGTGCCTAACACTTTATTATATGAAGAATGTTACAATTACACTTAGGCAAAACAATCCAAAGAAATATCAATCCAAACCCTAAAGAAATTGTAGGCCTACCTCTAGGTCATGTCTTATTCTCCTTTTCACTTAGCGAAGATAATTAGTTCCACAGTGCCCAAACCTTGAACTTGGCACAATCACATAACTCCTTGAATGACTCTTACTCTCTTGTCACTTATTATGCCTTAGAAATTTGAGGCATCCTCCTTTTTATATGAGTCTTTCCTTGCCTTTCAAGCCCCCTTCATTCTTAGGTGGACCTAAGTGCCCACACAATTGACTTGCTCCACTTTGTTGACTTGTCTGTCAATCGTCTATCAAATCCTTTTAAGTCATGTCAGAACCACATAGGTCATCCCATTTGCTCGGTTAGTTCATTCAACCACACCCATGTGTGCCAAAATTCCCTCAAGTGCACCTAGGGTGTCTGATGCATATCAACTCATCTGAAGGAAACTCTTTCCAACGCATCTTAGTCGATCCAGTCATCCAAACTGAACACGATTTGTCCAAGTCTGCATGACTACGTCCAAATCATTCGAGTCCATCTGGTTGCACCTAAGTGCATCTGATGGATGTGTGATCAATGGTGCATACCCAATGTTGTACACTCAATGAGTGTGCCCCATAGTTTCTATCTATGACTACTTGTTCCCAAAGGCACTCAACAATCCATCGCAACCCCCAAGTGTGGGATGCTTAACTTCGTCGATCTGTATATATTTTATGCACCCAAATCATCGATCTCTCTATGCCACTTTTTGTCTATCATGCTAAGTGCATGTATGCAAACAAGACTACCCACGAAAAAATTCTTTGCCTCCTCTATCCAAGTCCTTTTCCAAGCATCTCTTAGTGCATATGACTAGAGAAAGTTACCAATGTCTATGATGCACCCTGTCTATCAACAGGGGCACTCAACTAGTTTGAGGTGTGGCTTGCCGAAAATTCATGGCACCCATAACTAACTTGTCTAAGGAATCATACATCTTTTATGTCCATCTATGTCAATCACTAACCACCAAGGTGATTATGTGGTGGAGGTGCTTGATTCCACTCAAGGCAAGGGCTATTCCAAACCTACAATCCATCTAGAATTTTTCTTTGCAACTTAATTTCTTCCCAAGTCTTTTTGGAACATGAGGTCATGCAATATTGCTTTGCATCGACCATGATGGCTTGGACACCCTACACCTACTACAACCAGACTATGCCTCTTCACTTAAGTTCTACTCATAACTTCACCTTAAGCTACAACAAGTTAGATGTGCAACTAATTCCAACACAACCTAGTTCATTCAACAATAGGCATGTGTCTAACCACTGCATTAAAACATCCCAACAATACTAACACTTAGCTAATACACAATAACACAAGGAACAATAACATTCAAAAAACATAAAGCATCCACAGTACAACACATGTATGGGAAGCACTGTTGGCCCTTGACCAAGTTTTGAGGAACACTTGGTCATATTTGACCATTTTTGGGACTTCGATAGCCTGTCGAAGATGGAGCGCCAGATGAAGCAGAGATCATGGGATCTCGGCCCACTTTCAGGCCCCTTTTTGGGTTTTGGGACAATGTAATGGGAAAGGGGATGTCGGCCCGTGGGTTCACCCACGCTTAGGCCCACTTTTGTATGTATAAATAGATGTATAGGTGAAGTAAGTAGGGGACGGTAGCCTATCTATGTGATGTAAGCTAAGTGCTAGTAGTTCTTTGTGCATGACAATAGAAGGGTTACAGAGCTAAGTGCAATTTATTATAGAGATTATAGAAGTCTTTGTGCTACAACGCAAGGAAGAAGGATCTAGCGAGCTGCGCAAATCTTTTGTCCTGTGCGCAGGAGGGTTTTTAATGACTGTGTGTTGTAACCGATTGAAGACATTAATACAGAAGAAGAATTGGTGGACGTAGCCCCAAGGTGGGGGTGAACCATGTACATACTGTGTTGCTCTTCTTTGTGTGATGCATCGATGTGTTTCTATGTGATGCATGTTAGATATATCTGATGTTTCTTTGTGCCTAATTATGTGAATGAATGCTAGATCAGACCTATATGGATGTGCTTAGTGCTTGAGTCTGCTAGATCTAATATATTCCTGTTATGTTAAGTGTTATTAGATGATGGATCTGGTTGCATACTGCGATACTCTGTAATTAGGGTACGTCTGCGCTGCTACTAAGAACTAAATATTGATGAAGGTTAATTTCTAAGTGCTCTATTAAGCATTAGAATCACAGATCCGTGTCCGAGGTAAGGTTGCAGAAATTTTTGTCCTGCAACCACCCCTGCCTCTACCTCGGGTGAGACTTCATATGCTTCACAGGTGTTTCTGAAAGGGTCGGTAGCTAGGGTTTTGTTGGTGCATTGTTGTAGCATTGAACCCTGGGTCTGCCTCTATGCCAACAAATGATTCCGTTGTCGGGACTTGAAACTGTGATTGCTGGGAACTGAGAAAGAAGAAGCTTAGTGCAAAGATTCGTCCTGAAACTTGGAATCTTTGTGTGTGGACCTGTGCCCTAGTGCACAGTAATCCACTTGATATGATAAGCTCTATGCTAAAGAAGAAAGGACAGATCTGAAGAAAAGAAGTTAGATCTGAACGCTTTGTGCTCTAAGAAAGGTTAAAGTGGAAGTTTCTGAAGAAAAGAGGTCAGATCTACAGAAAGAGGTAAGATATGTAAGCTCTGTGCTCTGATAGAGGTAAGAACAACTAAAAAATTTTAGATCTGGAAGCTTTATGCTTTGTAAAAGTAAGATAAGTGAATATTTTTGTTTCTAAAATATGGATCTAGGTATGCTTGATAGAGTCTGTCCTAGCTTGAAAACTAGGGCATTATTAGATGAAAGAAGGTTTGATATGAATAGATTTGGTAAGAATAATGAAAAATATGTTATACCTATGCATAGAAAGAATGTTTGGACTAACCAATGGATGCAGGATCCTAGAAAGAATTTTTTGCAGGCTAGCTACCATGATTCTAGTGCGCAATACAGAAGAGGCTAGGGATCATTAACAAGAAAGAGAGGATTAACCCTATGTTACAATTGCAGAAAACCAGGCCATCTAGCTAAGGAATGCATGGGTGGAAGACCTAGTTGTCTCTGTTGCAAAGCTTCAGACCATGAAATGTTGGATTGCCCTAGAATGATTTCTAAGATTGAAAGAATGAGCCTGAATGAAGAAAACCCTAAGACAGCTCTAGAAATAGCCGAATCTCGGAAAGAATCAGAGAAAGTATTGATATAGATGAAGGAAACCCTGAAGGAACATAAAGATGTCCGATTACCAGAGATATTCAAAGAAAAGGAACAAGTTGAAGCAAGACTAGGGGACTTCGACATTGACTGTATTATTGACGAAGAAACACAAGTGAACATCATGCCAAAAAGAACTTGAGAATTTATAGGGAAGCCCGCCATGATTCCTTCACTGGGAGGAATAGGACTATTCAGAGGAAAACTGATAATGTTATGTGGAAAACTTGTTCAGATACCTATGACGGTCAATGGAACTTCGACTGAAGAATATTTTGAGATTATTAAGTTTATTCAGGACATCGCCCCATTTACTATGTTACTTGGAAAACCTTGGATTAAGAGAGATCAAGCCAGAAAGGAAGAAGAAGAAAAAGTTTTAGAACAACAAAGACAAGAGTTAACAGATTTCATGACCAGAATGATTGCACCGTTGATTGAAGAATAGGAGAACAGATCAAAGCCACTGATCGTTAGAGGCCCAGATGTCGAAGATGAAAGAATGTCAGAAGGCTCATAGAAGCTCGAAGCACATGTCCTAGAAAAATAAGAATTATTACCCTTGGGTCTTAGTAGATAACCTCAGCAGTGCGAAGTACCTATGTTCAGGGAAAATAAGAATCAAAATGGAAAGAGAATCCTCGAGACGAAGCTCACTGGAAAAAAGGCTAGGAAACTAAGTAAAAGGAGAGATAAGATCAAAAGACTACAAAATATTTCAGAGGGAACCTCGCAAAATGGGAAACTTACAAAAATTGAACTTCGCCGAGATATCAGATCAGCGACATAGGCCACTTTGTCGAGGTGAAGAAATATAGTCGTTGGAAGCTGATATAACCATTCGACTGCCGCTCCAAACAGGTCGAAAAGCATTGATTGTTCACCACTAGACCATCAGACCGCACCATAAACGTATAGAACATGAGTTAATGACACCTCATACCCGTTGCAAGCAGACCGTTGCTAACTTTCTTACTTAGTCCGCTGCACCACGCACCGAGAATACCTTTTTCTAAATAAGAACTTGAGCCCATGGCCTAAGATTATTTTTCACTGTGATCATCGCCTTGTTCTTGTACCCTCCACTGCAGTTTCTGAATCCAGTTCACACCCGATCTAATTGACGCCAAGCTTGTATGTGAGAAGAGATTAGCGCAATAGAGAAAGTAGTCGAAGAAGTTCTGATTGACTTAATGGCTGAGAGAGTCATGTCAGAAATAAGGATGTCTGCGGGTGTGCAAGAATCATCAACAGGAGGAATCCAAGCTTCTCCCTCAACTGTTCGTGGAGCAGGACCTTCCTAAACCATGACAGAGACAAGAACAAAGCACAGAGACGACATTGTGAATCCCAAGCTTATTCCACACATTCTGTCGACTACAATACCACCTCTAAGTGGTGGGATTAACCACGATAGTGTACCTAGAGACTTCAAGTATACTTTGATCATCGCATACCTTCTGAAAGGGGTGCGTGTAGTTCAAGCCGATCAAGACAAGCTCGCAGCGTTAAATCTTAGTGACTTCAACCACGACGACAGGAAAGTCTACAGTATGCTTTCCCTGCACAAGTATCTAACGAAGATGAAGGGAAAGAACTCGAAGATCATCCTGTAGTCTTGGACCTAGAACCTCGCACAGTCTACATTATTGAATGTTATGAAGATCCCGCACTTTGGCAGACACTAGGAGGTGAATGTGTGTGTAAAGTTTCTTCTATATTTCTATCATGGAGGATACCTATGGATAAACTGACACATCACTGTGGATTCGACCTTGATCAATTGGATCACAGGGATTAGCATGCAAGTCCCTGACCCACAGGAGTTCTACCCTAGCAAGACCTCCAACTGAGCATTAGCGCAAAAAATTAAGGAAACCTATGCCAATGTCGAGAAGGGCATGCGAGGCTACAAGGTAGCCACTATACAGAGTGGTGCAGTGCACCTAGCCTATCAGTTGATCACGGGAAAGTTAGTTCATAAGAATAGACCAACTTAACTGATCAGATTTGTGGTCGACCTCGCAGGGAAGTGCGTAGAGGGATTACAGATGAACTGGGCTCAGTACCTTGTCAACCAACTAGAGATTGATTGCAGAGAAGCACAAGACCAAGGGTATGCATTCCACTTTAGTTGGCTTCTTATATTGATCACTTTCATTGCCTGGGAGCTACCAGAAGGTGCCACTTTCCTAGATATAGAACCCTTCGAACCACTGGCCGCGAAGTTCTGTATGTTGTGGTATTCCAGTGACATGAGAAAACAGTGGCAGTGCAATGTCATCTTCCACGCCTACTACAACCAGTTGAAGATCACAATCTAGTATACACCACGCATCACTTTGAACACACTTTACAGGTTTAGACCCTTGATGAAGTTTAGTGCGGACCGCCACTTCACCTACATTACAATGCGCACTGATGAGCATAAACAACAGCTCCAGTCATATTACAAATTGACAAAATATGACTTGGAGGAGATTACCAAGGAATGGTCGGCAGACCTCCTTGTTCCAGCGGACCTCACATAGATGTCTGATGTGGATAGCCCTGAAACTATGTCGGACACACTTGGACCAAGTAAAATGAAGAAAAATGACGAAGTACATGATGTCCATAGCACATCAGTGGAGACATCTTCGAACTCACCTAAGGAGGGAGATGATGGTGGAGAACTAGGTGGCATGGAAGTCAAGCAAAACAAAGGCGAAGTTACTCCACCTAGAGATGAAGAGGATCCAACCAAGAAAAGGAAGGTTACCCCACCAGAGCCTTCATCCAAAAAGAAATCTAGAGCCACCAGGGCTACATTTAAGACTACCCTTACCTCAGACAACTTCAACTTCTTAGTCGCTGTGTTGAATGATGCATCAATGGAAATCGCAAAAAATCAAGAAGCAAAGCAGGAGGAGGTATTCAGCCAAATCAAGGGAGAACTTCGAGAAGTGCAGCAGGCACTACAATCTAGCCACACAGTTTCTATTGCACCCTCGACAAGTGGAACGGAAGAACTAGGAGATGAGCCAGCCCAACTGCACTAGATTGCCAATAAAGTTGAAGCTCGCCTTCGACGAACTTAGGAAGAGACAGTACAAGCTACCAAAGCCTTGGCATAGGCAGAGAAAGATATTCTAGAATAGCGCAGTAATGCAGAACATGAAAAACTAGTTCTTCAAGCAAAGTGGGAGAAAGAGAAAGCGGCGCTACAACAAGACAGGGAAAAATTGCTCGCATAACAACTCGAAGTACAGGAATGGGTTCATAGAGCACTTCGCTCTGTGACAAACCTCTAAGTCCAAATAGAAGAATGAGTTCCACGACAAGTGGCACAACTAGAAGGAGTGATCCAACAACTTCAACAACACATCACAGACATGGAACTTTGCAATGTGCCTGAGACACCTCAAGAAATAAGAGATCTAAGAGAGGCCACTGCCTGAAGCGCAATTGACCAACTAAAAGCCTTTTCCTTGGAATATAAGCAGTTGAGCTCCAAAATAGCCCAGATGTATGAAAGCCTCATGGAAAGTCCAGAATTACAGGCATTAGAGTCACAAATCCAACACGCACAACAACAAGCAGACACGTTACAAGCGCAGTTAAAGGCCTTGTCACTAGTTGAGAGAATGAAGAGGTTTCCAGAGCAATGCATGACCCAGAAGCAAGTATGCACACTCTAGAGTAAAGTAATGGAAGTCTCTCAACGAGTTCAACCAGTGCAAGAAAATGCATGTCAACTATTCACTAAACTTGAAAGACAAGTAGTAGAACTTGAACAAGTTGTGAGTACAGCAGAACAATGCCTCAAAGGACCAGTCAATGATGCACTTATTCAAGATTTCACTGAGCAAGAAGCAATAGTGTTGCAACAGATCGAAGCAGCTCGAGCCAAGCTCAAGGTGTTCGAAGCAGAATTTCTCAGACTAGAGTGACTCGGGATGAGTCACAGGTGAGTGTTGGGGGCCTGTTGGCCCTTGACCAAGTTTTGAGGAACACTTGGTCATATTTGACAATTTTTGGGCCTTCGAAAGCCTTTCGAAAATGGAGCACCAAATGAAGCAGAGATCATGGGATCTCGGCCCACTTTCGGGCCCCTTTTTGGGTTTTGGGACAATGTAATGGGAAAGGGATGTCGGCCCATGGGTTCACCCATGCTTAGGACCACTTTTGTATGTATAAATAGATGTCTAGTCGAAGTAAGTAGGGGATGGTAGTCTATCTATGTGATGTAAGCTAAGTGTTAGTAGTGCTCTGTGCATGACTGTAGAAGGGTTAGCTAAGTGCAAGTTATTATAGCGATTATAGAAGGCTTTGTGCTACAGTGCAAGGAAGAAGGATCTAGTGAGCTATGCAGATCTTCTGTCCTGTGCGTAGGAGGGTTTTTGATGACTGTGTGCTATAACTGATTGAAGACATTAATAAAGAACAAGAGTTGGTGGACGTAGCCCCAGGGTGGGGGTGAACCACATACATGTTGTGTTGCTCTGCTTTGTGCGATGCATCGATGTGTTTCTATGTGATGCATGTTATATAGATCTTATGTTACGTTGTGCCTAATCATGTGAATGAATTCTAGATCATACCTATATGGATGTGCTTAGTGCTTGAATCTTCTAGATATAATATGTTCCTGTTATGTTAAGTGTTATTAGATGATGGATCTGGTTGCATACTGCGATACTCTGTAATTAGGGTACATTTGTGTTGTTACTAAGAACTAAATATTGATTAAGGTTAATTTCTAAGTGCTCTGTTAAGCGTTAGAATCACAGATCTGTGTCCCAGCTAAGGTTGCAGACATCTGACTCCTGCAACCACCCCCGCCTCTACCTCGGGTGAGACTTCATCTTCTTCGCAGGTGTTGCCGAAAGGGTCCGTAGTTAGGGTTTTGTTGGTGTGTTGTTGTAGCGTTGAACCCTGGGTCTACCCCTATGCCAACAAGTACCCAAGGTAGGTGTCTTAAACACTTTATTGTATGAATATTATTTACAAGATACAATAGGGGATTTGCAACATCCTACTTGAAACTCAATTACAGATGTACAAATAATATAAGACAAACAACCTTCTACCTATTGCCTAATAAAATTTCATGATCTAACCCCTAAAGAAAATATTGTCCATGTCTTCTTCATCGTCTCGCTCAACCAGTGCAATTCATTCCATTATGCCCAAACACTGAACGTGGCATAACCATAGAAATATTTGCACTCTTGGTGAATGATCCTTACTTGTTTCCTATGCCTTAACACTTTGAAGTGCCCTCCTTTTATATAATCTTGTCATGCACTTGCAAATCCCCTTCATTCCAAGGTGGACCCAAGTGCCCAAATAATTGACTTGCTTTCCTTCAATGACTTGTCCATTGACCCTTTGTCGAGTTGTTTCAAGTCATGACGGGTCTGCCCAGGCCATTCCAAGTCTTCCCTAGTTGAATCTTCCCAATTGATCCATCCATCTACCCCCAAGTGTTCTTAGTGCATTTGGTTTCATCTCAGCTTATCTAAAGGAAACTTTGTCCAACTCCTCTTGGTTGGTACAGTTGTCCCAAATGCACCTAATCTTTTTTAGTCCGCACGACTCCACCCAAATCGTCGAAGTCCACCAAGTTGTGTCTAAGTGCGTTGAGGGGGTGTGTGCCTGATGGTGTATCATTAATGAGTGTGCTCCACAGTTGTGATTCGTGTCTACTTGTGCTTGAAGGCGCTTGACCATCCATCACAACCCCCAAGTGTGAGCCGCCTAACTTTTTTGATCCATATATAGTCTAGGAACACAAGTCATCAAGATCTTTATGCCACTGTTTGTTTTCCATGCCAAGTACATATCTACAAATAATGCTTCCTACTACAAATTTCTTTGCCTCATCTAACCAAGTCCTTTTCCAATATTCTCTCGGTGCATCTGACTAGTGAGAGCTACCACTATTTATGGTGTTCCTTATCTATTAGCAAGGGACTCAACTTGTCCATGGTGTGCCTTACCAATGGGCCAATGCATCTAAAACCAAATCTTCTAAGGCATCAACCTTTCATTATGTTCATCTATGCTAGTCACTAACCACTGAGGCGATATTGTCATGGCGGTCACGAATCCACTCCAAGCAAGGGCCTTACATCCTCCCCCACTAAAATTCGTTGTCATCCTCGTCAACATCCTCAAGAACCTATTGTTCTCATGTCTTCTATATAAATCCATGCATCCATCTGCAATTGTCTCCTCCAACTACTCTGCATTGTTCTTGCTAGAGTTGTCACACAACTGCCCTCCGTCAATTTCTTCATTTGGACAAGTGCCTTTTCCCAACTTATGTCAATAATGCCTCTTGCTACTACTGCCTTTTTCTACCATGGTTTCAATCTAAGTCAACAATGCTACAACTATCTATTGTAGTTGTAGATACAATCCAACATTCGTTAAGAATAAAAACATCCAAGTGTTGCACCATGCCAACCTACTATTGCATCATTACTTTGACCAAATTTGTCATGCTTTTGTACATTGAGCTCCCTTGTGATTGTTGCAACTTAGGTGTCCCCAAGCCAATTCCATGAGAATGTACTTCTTCGTTCCCAAAATGATTAATTTGTGGTGTGCTTCAATCTACTTGTACAACTCAATAGGACCAAGACAAAGCCACAACCTTTGCCTCGCACTGATAAGTCACCTCTTATAACCCAACACTATGCCTTCTTCATTAAACTTGGCACTTTTTCTTGGTGCCCTTAGGTTCCACTTCCAATTCCTAGGAAACAAATCTCTCCAAGATATACAATGAACAAGAGCGTGGTAAATGACCATCACATCCACTATGCTCAAATACTCCAACAGTTTGTCCAAAGTGCTCTAAGTCAGATGATCCAACCAAAGGCTTCCATACCCTTTTCTTAAAAGAGGCACATTCACACCAGAAATTTTGTCACCTTCAACCAATGATCTTCTACTCTTTGGGTGATCCTAAAACCATCTTCAAACTATCTAAGGAATGCTATGCCTCATCCTAGGTCCCCACATACAAAGGTGAGCAAACATATTCCTTGTCAACTTGGTTTGTGTTCCTGGCTGCACCATCCAGGTCAAATGCCAACATTTTCTTGGTTGTCTCCTTCATGATATGCATCTATCCACATATAATAGAACTGCCTTGCTCCTCCGAGCAAGCATCCATTGTGGCATTGTTGTCGTGGTTTCCCAAGGAAAAGTATTCACCTCTTCCTCAAGGCTATCAAGTTTCCTCCCACAAATCAATTTATTTTTCAAAGCATCATGCATTTTTCATTATTGCCCATAATCCTTTGTCTTGGAAAACAAGCTTCCCAAATTGGAATCAAAGTGGAGGAGAATATGGCTTGCTATCATCACAAGTTTCATTCTCCGAACAAAATGACTCCTCCTCTATCTTTCCTTTCACCAAACTTGACATACTTACAAGTTCCTCAGGATCCACTGCTTGGTCCTAGGTAGTGAGACACATGCAACTTAGATGAGTGAATGGAATATGGCAGGTTGTTGCCAAGGCTACCTCCAATAGTTGCAATAAGGATCTGCTCCTTATCCACTATGGGATTCTTCTTAGAAAATTGTCATTCTTGGATTCCTTCAAAGAAATTGGTCAAACCTATTGTTAAGGAACCCAAAGCATCCAACATTGTCCTTGAACTCTAATGGACTTGGGATGCTCTCAAGGATATTGGATTTTCCTTCAAATTCGGTTTCACTTGGAATTCTTCCAAGTAGCCTAACTTCCTCCTCAAATAACAATCCATTGCAAAATGATTATGGTAACACATGAAACAAGAAACAATATTACCTATGGACATAAACAATATCGGTTACTTCCATGACCCTTCTTCTATTCCATCCAAATTACACATAGGCATGGCCAAAGAATCATTCTGCATAGAGAAATTTTCTTTGTTGCACCAAAGCACCAAGTTTGCATTTTCAATTTGCAAACCAATTTGCAATTACTTTCCAAGCTTGTCCCAAATCCTATTCCTTGCTTCAAGTTCACTTAGAATGCTTGAACTATTCTAAAATAACTTGTCATTGTAGTGACAGTGGTGAAGAGCACCAAACTATCACAAAGTTATCTTTGATACCACCTATCATGGCAGTGACAATGGTGAAGATCACCAAACCTATGCTATGATACTAACTATCATAGACCCACAATCTACTTGACATTTTTATTTGTAACTTGAGTTCCTCCCAAGTCATTTTGGCACATGAGGTTGTGCAACACTTCCTTGCCTCAGGCACAGGGGCTTGGCCAGGGTGTGCCTACTACAACTAGACTATGCCTATTCACTTGAGGCATGCCCATAACTTTTTTCCCTTAAGTTTCAACAACTCAAATGCACATCTAAGTCCAACATAGCCTAGTTCATCCAACAATAGGAATGCATCCAACCACAACCTTAAAACATCCTAGAAGTATTAACATTGTAACATACCTAGCTCCATGTTGAGCCACATTACTACCACTTTGAATCTATAACATGTTCTTTTTAAAATTGTATTCAACCCTGCTCACCTTACCATAATTACCAGTTATGATACTAATCTATTCTCTGTACATTTATATAAATAAATATGTGTGCAAAATGGCAATCAATCTCATTCACATTCATATAAACATATAGAATCAAAACATATGTTATGTTCATTAGCATTACCTTCATTTTAATCAACAAAATACACAAACACAACTCAAATGATAACACATAAACCATAACACTTATCTTATGAAGAAATGTCAGCGACTAGCTGCGTGCGAAGGATGTTCCTCCCCACTGCAAATTTGTTTTCCCCAATTCTCTTAGCAACAAACCACCCCCAAGCTAGGGCTATGATTCCACAAGGACAAATGACTCCTATGACTGGCTAAACTCCCTCACACATCCCAATACCCAACAAATGAAAACACATATACCCCTACAATTTTTTCCACCACCCATCTCTCTTCCACGGCCTGCACCACCTTGAGGATGAAATATCCTTTTCTTCCCTATAGTACCTTAGGAAATTCTAACCCCCTCTGAGGCTTCTTTGCGGTATATTCAGGAATCTCAATTCTAGAGGCTCCAAAAAATCCAACTATCTATGAAGTCTCAGTCACAACAATCCATGCTCATGCCTATCAACAATTTTATATCATATATATATGTGTGTGTGTGTGTGTGTGATAGGAATCCCCATCCTTCCATCACAAGCATAATATCATAATGTGTTACAAGTTAATGGTGAACTCCATGCATGACTAGAGAGTGAACAAAGTCCCAACAATGAACAAGTAGAATGATGTTTAGGTTCCCCATACCTAGGGAGGCCCAGGGAAATAGTATGCATGTGTTGAACTTGCCACTTGGACCGAAGGAAATCCACCTGACTCCTTGTCATACATTCACATATAAATTTTTCCTTTGAGCATACTTTAAGGTAAGTAGAAAATAAAATAATATATTTCCAACTTTATCCCCACTACCCCCCCCNCTTAATCCCCTCTCACATATAAATTATAATAAAATAATATGACTTTAGACTTTGGTCGACAACAAAGACATACGACTAGGTAGTTGAGTTAATCGACCAGACAGTCGACCCAGTTAACCATTGGGTCAAGTCGACCAATTGAGTAAGTCGATTCGTTCTTGTGGAATAATATCCCCCCAATGTTTCTTCCCTCTTGTATCGTAGACAACAATGTGTTTTTATTAATAACTTTGATACAAAATATACATAAATTGGCCCTTGGTCATACTATCCAACTCACCATCCTATATAACATATATGTACAATTACAATTACCAAGGATTAAAATTGAAGTGTTACATCCCCCCCCCTCCCCGCTTATTTTTGCACTGTCCTTAGTGAACACCACCATACATGTGTCCATATATACAATTTTTACGTCAAAATATCAAAATAACTGTGGGTATGCCTCTCACACAACATCTTCCAACTCCCATGTCATGTCCTGAGTGATATAATAGGTCCACTAGACCTTTACCTGCCAGATGGATTTTTTCCAGAGCACCTTGAATTTCTAGTCTAGGATACACATTGACCCCACCTAAAAGTCTCCTTTGGGCTCCACCTAAATCAGATTCCAATCAACGACATGGTTAGGGTCATCCACATACTTTTTCAATAAATATACATGAAATACATTATGCACATTCATAGAAGAAGGAAATCCAATCATGTATGCAACTGGTCTTATCTTATCTAGTATCTCAAATGACCCTCAAAATATAGCTACCAACTTAGTGAAGTTGCTCAAATTCAGTGAGGTCTTCTTGGGCATCACTTTCAAGAACACATGCTCTCCCACTCTGAATTCTCTCGTTTCCCTACCTTTGTCTGCATAGATTTTCTACCTGTTCTATGTTGCTTTTAAATTATGTTTGATTTTCATTATCTACTCTTCCATCTCCTTGAGCATCTCTAGCCTAAGCACTACTCTATCTATTGGATTGTCCCAACTCACTGGAGTATTACACTTTCTTCCATATAAAGCTTCAAATGGGCTCATCTTCAATGAGGCCTAATACCCATTGTTGTATGCAATCTCCACCAAATGTAGGTACTCTTCCCACTTGGATGTCTTATCCATCACATACATCCTCGGCATGTCTTCAATCACCATATTGGCTCTCTCTATCTACCCATCTACTTGTGGGTAATATAATGTATGGAAGTTTATATTTGTGCCAAATCCCTTGAACAATCTCTTCCAATTGAGGTAAACTTGGAATCTCGATATGACATAATTTCCTTGGGCAGTCCATGTAGTCTAGCAACTTCTTTCATGTAAATCTTAGCAATATTGGTTTCCTTATAATTCATCATAACTAATATATAATGTGCATCCTTGGTCAACTTGTCCACCACCATCATTATTGAGTCGTGTTTCCCTGTTTTCCTAGGAAACTTGGTGATGAAGTCAATGGTGACTACCTCCCACTTCCACTCTAGAATATAAAATTGTTGTAGAAGACATGTTCAATGTCCATGCTCAACCTTCACCCTTTGGCATTCCATGCATTTGGATATGTAATTAGCCACATCCTCTTTATGCTCAACCAAAAATATTGGCTTTTTATTATTGCAATGGTCTTATGATAGCCTAGGTGTTGATCATATAGAAAATTATGCATTTCTTTTAACACCACATTCCTTAATTCATTTGAATTAGGAACATTTACTATGCTTTTGTGCATTAATAGTCCATCATCTCCCAACTCATACTCTTTGTAACTTTTGTCAATTACCTTGTTGTATGTTTTCCTTTACTTGTAAATAATGTTGGTCTAAATTTGTAGTTGATCTTGAAATTCTGTCTTTTAAATCAGACCTATACATTCTTATGGTTGTAGCATGCATCTCATGCACAGAGCCTATTGAGTGCATGCACCACTTTATTCTCCTTGTCTTTGATGTGCTTGATATCAAAGTCATATTCGCTAAGAAATTCTAGCTATCTAATTTGTTTGACATTTAGTGTTGGCTACTTAAACACATATTTCAGACTACCATGGTTTGTCCTCAACTTGAATTTTATGCGCATGAGATAATGCCTCCACATATTTAAGGCTTGAACTATAGATACCAAATCTAGGTCATGTGTGGCATATTTCCTCTCGTTCTCTTTCAAATTCTTTGACTCGTAACATACTATGTGCCCATTTTGTGTAAGGACTCCACCAAGCCCTTCCTTGCATGCATTAATGCACACTATAAAATCCTCCTCTAGATCAACAATCTTCAATATTGATGCACTTGTGAAGTCCTTCAAATGTTGATATACTCCTTCATATTTGGAGGTCCATTCCAAATTTATCCCCTTCTTTTGTAAATAAGTCATGGGATGTGCAATCTTTGGAAATATTCCAATAAACATCCTGTAATAACTTGCAAGTCCCATGAATGATCTGACCTCTATTACATTCTTTGGTATGGGTCATCCTTTCATTGCCTCAATCTTTCTTGGATCCACTACTATACCTTCATATGAAATGATATGCCCCAGGTAGTGGGTTGCTTTTGGTAAAATGAACATTTTCATACAATTGATGCTCCCTTAACATATGTAGAACCATCATTAAGTGCTTCTCATGTTCTTCTTCTGACTTAGAAGAGATAAGTATGTCATCCAAGAAGACAATGACAAACTTATTCAAATAATTTCTGAAAATACCATTCATCATACACATAAAGATAGTCGATGCATTTTTCAATTGAAATGGAACCACCACAAATTCACAATGTTCATATCTAATTCTAAAAGTTGTCTTACTGATGTCTTCATATTTGATCCTCACCTAATGGTACCCTGATCCTAGGTCTATCTTGGAAAATACCTTTTCTCCTCTTAGCTGGTCGAAGAGATCATCAATTCTGGGGAGATGGTATTTGTTATTTATTGCATATTTATTCAACTATCTAAAATCAATGCTCAACCTTAATATTCCATCCTTCTTCTTCACAAATAGTACTTGTGCTCTCTAAGGTGAGACACTTGGGAGTATCTACCCTTTCTTCAATAACTCGTCCAACTTCATTTACAATTTGTTAAGTTCCGACGTGCTCATTTTGTAAGTATTTTTGGATGTTGGGGTCGCTTCAAGCATTAATTCAATAAAGAAGTATGTGTCTCTCTTGGGTGGAAAACCTAGTATATCCCCAAATACATCTCCATACTCTTGTAGCACCGAAAAATATTCAATACTTGGAGCTTTTCCCTTCACTACCTCTTCCACATGGGCTACAAACATTTGGCATCCTTTTTTGAAGCACCTCTTAAGCTATAAGGCTGAAATTTCTCTTATAGAAATGGGTCTTGGGATCCCCTTCACTAAGCTCAGTTTTCCTTCTTCATTAAGACATGTAAATGTATTGTTATGACAATCTAACACAACATGATGATGGTCCAACCAATCCATTCGATTTAATATATCATAGGACCCCAATGATATAATATTCATATATGCAACTGTGTTTACTTCATTTAGGTCTATGGGAAAACTCCTAACAATCTCATTAATTCTTATTTTGGTCCCAATGGCTAGTTGTACCAACCATGATTTTTCAATCTTATTCCTCTTCAATGAAATATGTCCACTATATTAGGTTCAATGTAACTATGACTTTCCCCTGAGTTAGTTAAAATAACAATAGACTAATTGATAATCTTACCTTCCACCTCAATCATGTGATATCAATGTTTTGTGTGTCTATTATCTAGGGTTGCATATATCCTTGGAACACTTCTTCCCACATCTTTACTATAGTTGCTTCTTGAATATTGTGTATATTTTTCATCCTATCCACTCTATGAGGGCAATGTATGTACTTGTGATCTCCCTTACAACCCCAACACTTGATTGGTTGTCTTTCTCTTTTCCCCAAATATTCTACCATCTTGGACTCACTTTGAGTTAGCTGACAATGTTGATAAGAATTATATATGTTCTTGAAGAAAGGTGACTTGAATCCTTTCTTCCTTTGGTATACTTTATCATTCTTCTCATCTCTCCAAAACTTCAACACCACTGCTCTTCCTTTATTCTTCTCATTTATGTACTTGGCCTTCCTAATGGCATCCTCCAAATTCCTAGGTTCATCAAATTGAATTCTATATCTATAAAATGATGGCATCCCACTCAAGAATCTTTGAATTTTAACCTTCTCATCCTTGATGAATCCTACAAATCTTAGCAACTCTAAGAATTTCTTCTCATATTCTTCCATAGTCATGTTCCCCATCTTGAGTTCGAAGAACTCTTGAATATTCTTGTCATAATAATTCTTTGAGAGGTATTGTTGTTGGAAATACATTTTAAACTACTTCCAAGAGACCTTTTTTTCATTAATGTGATTGACTTTCTTTAGTTGGTCCCTCCACATATAAACTTTCCCTTGAAGATGGTATATGGAAATCATTGCTTCAAGTTTTTATGAGTAATTATGAAGTTGGAAATACTTTATAATTCCAAGTAACAAGGTCTTAACCTCTTCTCCCTTATTATTCTCTCCATCAAAAGTCTGTGGCTTGAGCTTCTTGAGCTTCCCTTGCAAACTATCCAATTCATTCCTTCTTCTTTTATGCTTGATAGGAGACATTTATGGACTACTATGTGATTCTATAGATGAATATAGTTTTTTGACTGAGTAATTGGGTGCATAATGATGTCTGTGAATTCTACTAATACTTCTTGGGTGCCTAGATCTTTTGTAGTTCTCCCTTCTTTCATGTAGTCTACTTTCTTCCTCATGTCTTGGACCTAACTCAACCTTAATTTTCCTATACAATTGGTTCAGACTCTATAGTAGTTGAGTGTACATATGAATGTGTTCCTCTAGAGATCTTATTATTCTCTCATTATCATCCCTATAGCTTTGTACTTCCATCCTTAGACTCTTCATGGTCTCCACCAGCTCTACTGGCTCCACCTTGCTTCTATGGCCATTGGATTATGTTTCTTCATTTCCCAAGATGATATTTGAACCCCTCACTTCTTCTTCATGGTCATGATTTCCTTGTGCATCCTCCATGTTCATGGTCCTCATAATGATTTGGATCTATTATGAAATTAACACTAACTCTGCAAGCAATGTGCATACAAGTAATGCTACTATAAATTATGCACATGGTAAAATTTTCATTAATCAAGCATAGTCAATTTTGAATCATGTTTCCAATGAATTTATTCATGTCTCTTTCTGAGTTTTGAGATAAAATTTATAGCTCTCTAAAATCAGCCATTTTTTCCCCTTTTTTGCATTTCTAACTAGTGTAATTAATCTCATCGGCCGACTTCTACCACCCATAGGAGAAAATTTGTTAAAAAATAGAAAAAAAATTGTATTGAGTGTTGATAACACGTGTGATAGTGAGCACATAGAAACTATCAGATTGATGTTCGAATGCTCCAATCCAATTCTAAAAAAATCTAGAATAATCGACTTTGTCCTTTTTACACTTTTTCCAGACTTAGAACTTTTAACCAAATTGACTATCTCCCAAACAGAGCATAATTGGAAAATATTCACTAGGACAAAGTTATACAAATTACTAAGGAGGTAGAATGTCAAACAATATAATTTTTCCATATTTTTGATATGGTTCCTCTTTTCCTCCTTGGAAGATCTCAAAAACCCACCA
This sequence comes from Picea engelmannii, assembly GCA_009831015.1. Lineage (NCBI taxonomy): Eukaryota > Viridiplantae > Streptophyta > Pinopsida > Pinales > Pinaceae > Picea > Picea engelmannii. The sequence goes on from ML807092.1 coordinate 235,608, forward strand.
AAAGTCTCTCAGAATAGTGGATTTTGGTATGTTCCTACTTTTCCATTCCAAACTCCTTGGAATCTGACTAATTGCCTCACTAGGAATTTTCATGTCTAGTTTTTGTGACTCATTGTAGAAATTTGATCCTCAATAGGGCCTCCATCCGAGGGTATCACTTTATTATTCAAAAACCCTTAATTTACAATTTCTAGAAATTTGGAGCTAAATTGTCCAATGGCCATCATTGGCACTTTTGTGACCCTCGACTTTGTGGACCAAACACCAAAATTTCACTTGGATATGATCATTTCTACTCCTATGGTTCTCATCTCAATCTTTGAAGAACACTAATGTACTAGTCCAGCTCTTGAACTATCAGACATATTCTTCTTTGGAACATATTTCTAATAATTGTACTTGTTGGAGGGTTGAGTTGACTAGTCAATTGATCCATGCATTTGACCACTATAGTATGTTAGTTCATTGTAGAGACAATTCAACTAACCAGTCAAGTCATTCGACCGTTGGGTTAGGTTGACCAATGTAGTATGCTAGTCGACTATAGAGATGAGTTGACTAAGTATTTGAGCCGATCAATTGTTGGGTTAGGTCGACCAAAGAAACACATCAGTGGATTACAAAAAAAAGTCGAATATGCAGTCAAAACAGTTGATCGTTAGGTTGGGTTGAACAAAAAAACATGTCAGACAACTTCAAAGATAACTCGATTAAGAAATCAATCCAGTCGGTCAATGAGTTGGGTCAACCAAAGAAACATATTATTTGATTGAAAAGACAAGTCCACTGAGCAATCGAGCCAGTCGAATGTTGGTTCGATTCAACCAAAGAAACATATCAGTGGATTGTAAAGACAAGTCAATTAGGTAGTCACAATGGTCAACCAATGAAATATATCATTTGGCCTACCTTAATCACTTTCTCCAGAGGATTTCTCTAAAAATTAGGATTGTTTGGCTCAATTTCACCCAATTTCATCCAAGAGACTTTCTCAAAAAACTTGTAGTTATACTCAAACTCCTATCTCTGCACTTTGTAACTTCTAGTTCTTGGCCCATGTAGATTAGTGTTGTAACCTTCGCTCTGATACCAGTTTATAACATACCCATAAGATCCATGTTGATCAACGTTACTACTATTATGATTCTGTAACATTCTGTGCTTTATAAAAATGTATTCAACCTGCCTCACACTACCATAATTACCAGATTTGATACCACTATGTTCTGTGCTTAGTTATATAAATAAATATGCATGCAAAATGAAAATCAATCTCATTGATATTCATATAAACATACATAACTAAAACAACATTATGTTCATTAGAATTTCCAACATTTTAATCAAACAAATATACACAAACAACTCAAATGATAAAACATAAATGATCTAGGTGGATATCAGTGGCCACCCACCTATTCCAACAGGCTCATCTTGGCAGTTTTTTCAGTTTGGCATTTTTTTTTCTACTTTTTGGGTCCTCAACTTCTGGGGTCGTTTTGAGGCCCTAAACAACGTTTTTAGGGCTCACCATAGTCAAACTATAGACAAAGTTAGAGTTTGACAACATAATGTGTATTCTTTCGATATACCTTTCCAATGGGCTATTGTGCACCTAAAATGTAGATCGTTTACAAAAGTTACGACCCCGAGAAGTTGATGTACTAACTTACCCCAACTGGGCTCACATGATTTCTGGCACTTCATCTCCTAGGGTTAGGTTTTTGGATGTTTATGGTTTTGGCATTCATGTTTATTATAACAAGTCTTTCAAAGCGTCATTTTAATCATCTTCTTGTGAATGAGTGCAACTGTCACATCTTTTCTCAGAGATAAGCCACCACCATTCTAGCAAGCTTGTTTTCAGTCTGAATTTTAAAGTTCCAGTATATTTATTTATTGAATAGAAGTCATTTTTACTATATCTTTGTTATTGTTCCTTGTGTCTCTGTGTTAATAATAATAATAATAATCTGTGTTCATTTTGTTCTTCTCCTAAAATCTGGATCAGTGGTATCAGAGCGATATGCTCCTTATCGTTCTTAATGCATGTCCCCAATGAGGTCAAGATACAAAGTGTTGGGTCTCGATCTTGTTTCTCTTGAGGAAATAAGCTCTTGCACTCTCAAGTGACCTTCCATGGCGAAAGAAAATAAAGACGACGGGATAGGAGATCCTTTCAAACTGTTGCTCGAGGAAGCCCTAGCGCAACAGAGGAACTAGATGATGGATAATTTAACTCAAATCCTTCGACGACTACCAACATGCGATGCATCTTCCTCGAGTGGAGGTGATTCCCCCTTCAAGGTATAGATCAACTTTGATATTCCTATATTTGAAGGTCAGATAGATGCATATGTTGTAGACAAATGGTTGAATCTGCTAGAAGGGTATTTTTCTGTCCATAACTTTTCGAATAGAGAAAATATTGCTTTTGTGCTCCTCAAATTTGTTCTCCATGTCAAATATTGGTGGGAGACTTTCTATGAGAAAAAGGAAATAGAGGAATCCTAGTTATTTACACTCACACTCACCTAGGATTCCTTTAGGGATGATATTAAGGAACAATACTGCCTTGTTGGAAGTTATGATGACCTGTATACAAAATGGACCACATTGCGGTAGGAAAGGGACCAAGCAGTGCCAAAGTTCACAAATATATTACATACCTTGCGCACCAATCTGGTTATCAAATATTCTGAGCGTACATCCAAGCAGAAATGGAGTTTCTATACATCTCATCCTTGGGCGCGGCCTATCGATATGTCGTCAAAATCTAGCAGAATCTTAAACAAAAGAGGTGACAGTTTGGGTCTGGGAACCCCTCACATCAGAAGTAGGGCATGGGAAACCCCAACCCACATAACAAAGGGAAGAGAAAATATGGACAGCCTAAGGACAACCATTCTAAGCTGCAAGCAAAGAAGGACAATGGAAAGACAAAGAAATATACTGGGAAGTGGTGCAACTTCCATAAGAGCCTCTGGAATAACACTATTGATTGTTGCTCAAAGAAATAATTGGTGGCTAAAGTGAAAGCCTCTTAATCAAATGAGGGTTCCAACTTTGAGTCAAAACCAGAAAAAAGGGAGACGGATCATTGATGTAGAACCCAGTGCCACAATTGCTACCACTAAGATCCAACCCATTGAACCTGATGAGCCAGAGGAAGGCGATCGCCTCTTTCATTCACAGATGTGGGCGAAAGGCACCCTGTTTCAATTCATCATGGATAGTGTTAGCCAGAATAACCTCATCTTAGTGGAGGTCATCAAGTGGCTAGCCTTACCGACAACGTCACACCCACAACCCTACACCATTAGATGGCTCCACCAAGATATCAATCTTCTCATCAGCCAACAGTGTTTCCTATTGTACGACATCAAGTTCTTCAAAGATGAGGTATTGTGTGATGTTTCTCCCATTGAAGTTTGTGATGTTCTTTTGGGCCAACCTTATTTATGGAAACTTCATGTTGTATATGAGTCTATGCCTCGCAATGTCATTATTACTTTGAATAGGAAGTTGTACAGGATAACCGAGGTAGTCCCACCTAGTGTCATTTCCTTTATCTCTGCCAAGAAATGCAGGAAGGTCATCTCTTAGACCGAGAAGTTTGTCTCATTTGTGATTCATACGTAGGGTGAGCAAAATATTGTAGCCACATCCAGGGCCTCCACGACCAACCTCTCCATGCATCATAAACAAGTTGATAAGGTTGTGGAAGAATAAAAAAACATCTTCTCTTCGCCTACTGGGGTACCTATGCATGTCAGGTCAAGAATTCCATCGATCTGACCCTTGATGCATCGCTACCCAATGGTCCAGTCTATCACCGCTCTCTATTAGAAAATGAGGAGATCAAGCATTAGATTGAAGAAATGCTCCACAAGGAGAACTTCTGACCCAACTAATCACCTTGGTGAAGCCTAATCGTGTTAGTGCAGAAGAAAGACCGAACCTGGCGACTCTACATTGATTATCGTTCCCTAAATAAAATCACAGTGAGGAACTGGTACCCGATTCATCGAATTGATGATCTCCTTGATTACCTCAAAGGGGCCAAATACTTCAGCAATATTTACTTGAAGTTTGGCTACCATCGGGTCCCAATAGAGCAGACAATTGTATGGAAGTCGGCCTTCAAGTCGAAGGAAGGTCTTTTTGAATGGCTAGTCACGCCCTTTGGTTTGAAAAATTCCCCAACAACTTTCATGAGGATGATGGAGGATATCTTGTGGATTTTAACCAATTATTTTTTAGTGGTGTATCTATATGACATCCTCATCTAAATCAAGACTTAGGAAGAACAATTGTAGCATATTCAACAAGTTTTGCACACTCTGTGGCAACACAAGCTATATGCCAACTTGGAAAAATGCTCCTTCGGCATGGACATGGTCCAATACCTATGATACATTATTGATGAGCATGGTGTGCATATGGATCCATCCAAGATACAGGTCATCCATGACTGGCCATCCCCAACCATGCTCATTGAGCTTCAGATCTTCTTAAGCCTTGTCAATTTCTATCGCGGATTCGTGTTGGGATTCTCCAATATTGCATGGGACCTCAACCAAGTAACCAGGGGTGGTGTTAAGGAGAATTTTATTTGGGGCCTATCCCAATAAAAAGTGTTCAATGATTTGAAGGAGTGTTTTTTCTCATCCCCATTACTTTCATTACCTAACCTGCAACAACCCTTTGAGATTGAGACAGATGCTTCAGACTATGTTGTGGGAGGAATTCTCACTCAGCACAACCACCACGTGGCCTATCATAGTGGGACACTATTAAATTTCATCCATAAGTACCTCACTTACGAAAAATAAATGTACTCCATTATACAAGCCTGCCTCCAGTCGAGGCATTACATTCTTGGGAAGGAGACAATCATCCACACTGATCATAAGCCACTGCAGTTCATGCAGACACAAGGAAAATTGTAGAATGACCGCCATGAGAAGTGGTCCACATACTTGCAACAATTCCAACTCAACATGAAGTGTAAGACATGAATTACCAACCGGGTCTCTAATTGCCTAAGTTGACCTCCAGTCGCGACACTCACCATGGTGCTAGAATCTTGCGGCCACAAGACCTCTAGATGGCCCCACCTTTATGAGAAATATCTTGACTTCACCACCACCTACCAGATGTTGCGCGCAAACACAGGTGTCACTAATTTCCATCTTCAGGACAGGTTGTTGTGCCATTAGGGCCATCATTGCATTCCATCAAGCGAGCGAGTGAAGATGATCTAGTAATCCCACTACAATCGGGTGGCAAGACACTTTCGTGTAGAGAAGACAGTAGTGGTGTTGCAAGAACATTTATACTGGTTGAAACTTCAACAAGATGTCAAGAAGTATATCAGGTCCTGCACTACCTGCGCTATTTCCAAACCGACCACTAAGAAACAAGGCCTGTACACCCCTCTTCCTACTCCTGACAGGCTCTAGGAATCCATCTCAATGGACTACATGTTGGGCCTTCCATCCACTAAGTGGGGAAATGAATGTGTTTTTGTGGTTGTTGATCGCTTCTCCAAGATGGAAATTATGGTGGCCTGCAAGAAGAGCATCACAATGGAGGCCACTACCAAGATCTTCTTTGAACGAGTGTGGGTACATTTTGGGATCCCACAAACCATTATCTTATAATAGGATAGTTGGTTCCTCAACACATTTTGGTTGAGCCTCTCGTCACTGCTGGACACCAAGCTCACCAAATCCACTTCCTTCCACCCCCAAACAGATGACCAAACCGAGCTCGTCAACCATATGATCATGCATATTATGTGCATGTACAATTCCAAACACCTTTGCACATGGGATGAGAGTATTCCCTATGTTCAACACAACTACAACAGAGCCATACATAGTTCAACCAGCCACAATCCCTTTCAGCTGGGGTTGGGATTTCAACCATTGGGTCCCATGGATGTTGCACTACCCCTTGAGTCTTCCCAGTTAGACTCGTCCAATGCTTCAACTGAATCTGACAAAGCCACCCAGTTCATTGAGCGGATCCAACACATCTGCCAATAGGTTTAGGATATTTTAAAGAATTCCAATGCCAAGTAAAAGAAGCACCATGTTCAACATTGGGTGCCACATAAGTTTCAGGTGGGTGAAAAAATTTGGTTTCACTTGCAGAGAGAACACCTTACAGGGCCCCATCAGAAGGTTTGTCCACTCCGTTATGACCCTTACACCATCACCAAGGCTATGGGAGACAATGTTTTTGAGCTCAACATTCCACCCTTCCTTGGATTGCACCCAGTGTTCAATTTGGATCTCCTTCAGCCATATTTTCCACCATTATTGGACACCTTAGAGACATCGAAATAGTTGACACCAATAGAGTTCAACTTCGATTTCATGGAACATGCATCCACTGATCAGATCGTGGATACACGGGTCGAGGGAACTTGCTAGCAGAGGATCCAAATTTATCGGTTTATAAAAGAAGGGAAGCTCTTATACCAAGGAAAGTGGCTCACCCGGGGCCAATTTTAGCAAAAAACTCCTCGTTTGATGGGGAACTCAATGCAATGGAGACCATTGCTTCCTAAGGGGGGATGATTGATTAAGGTGGATATCGGTGGCCACCCATGATCTAGATTTATGAGAGGAACGAAATGAAAACACATATTTATAATGTTAACACAGAGACACAGTTAATAATAACAGAGATACAATAAAACTTGGCTTCTATTAAATAAGAAATATGTTGAAACTGTAAAATGCAAACTGCAAACAAGCCTGCTAGAATGGTGGAAGCTTATCTCCGAGAAGAGATATGACAACTACGCTCATTCGCAAGAAGATGAGTAGGCTTTGAAGGCCTTTTTACAATAAAAATGAATTCCAAAATCCTAGACATCCAAAAACCTAACCCTAGGAGATGAAGCGCCAAAATTCATGTAGGCCTCGTTGGGGTAAGTTAGTAAATCAATTTCCCATGGTCGTAACTTTTGCATACAATATTTGTTTAGGGTGCACGATATCTTGTTGGAAAGGTATTGATGAGGAAATTCATTTTGGGGGCTCAATCAAATATTTTAGCTATCATTGAGGTTCCCGATCATGAAAAAATGAAGTTTAGGGTGTCAACATGGGCCTGGAGGTTCGGGACCCGAAAAACTACTAAAAATAGTAAATTTCCAAAAGACTGTTTTGAGCCAGTTGGACTAGGTGGGTGGAAATCGATATCCTCCTAGATCAATCCTCCCCCCTTAGGAAGAAATTGTTTCCATTGCGTTGAGTTCCCTCATTAGATGAGGAAATTTCTGTTGAATTTGGCCTCGGGTGAGCCACTTGCCTTGGTGTAGAAGATGCCCTGCTTTGACAACCCGATAAAGTTGGATCCTCTTCTGGTGAGATCCCTTGACCTGTGTGTCCATGATCCTATCAGTGGATGTCTATTCCATGAAGTCAAGGTTGATCTCTGTTGGTGTCAACTATTATTCTATCTCTGCAAGATACCAGATATAATAAATATGCAGAACATAAATAAAATGCTAGAAATGGCAGAATAACAGTAATATATCCAGCATAATCTCCACAATAACACGGAAATGATATAAGAACAACAACAGAAATAACACTTTGATACATAAAGCAATGTTCACAGGCCTCTTCGAGGGGGAAACCTCCAATCGAGCAGAGCTCTGTTACAATAATCTCCAAGCTAGGGTTTTCATACCCTCGACCCTTATTTATACTAAATATATCTATCAAGAGAAGCATCTAGAGGAAGATCCTTCTAGAAGTGGAAGCTTCTATTAGGTCTTATTACATCCACCTTATTCTATTTTATTGAAAGGCCTTATTAATATTGACCTTTATTACATCCAAATATATTGATCTACCTATGTGCGGGTTAGGACCCTAACATGTCCGCCCCCTTAAAAACAACCTTGTCCTCAAGGCTTGATATGTGGAAACTACTGCAGAATGGTAGCTGGTTCCCAAGTGGCATCTGCGGGAGTCATATCTTTCCACTAGACTAGCACTTCCTTGATGGTTCTCTGACGTAGGCGACGCTCACGCTGGTCCAAAATTGCTTCTGGCTGTAGCCAAATGGATCCTTCTTCAGCTAACTCGGGAAGGTTGGTTTGAATTTGGCACCTAGTTCCCATCACCTTCTTTAAGCTTGAAACATGAAAAATTGGATGTAGCTTCGACTGACTGGGCAGAGCTAACTGATATGTGACTTGTCCCACGCACTTGAGAACTGTATAAGGACCATAAAATTTGGGCGCTAGCTTCTGACAATGCTCGGCCTTGAGGGAAGTTTGCTTGTATGGTTGAAGTCGCAGAAACACCTGATTCCCTTCTACAAATTGACGTTTAGAGTGACCTTGATCTTCTTGTTGCTTCATGCAATTATGTGTCATGACCAAGTTCTCTTTAAGGGTATGAAGAATATCCTCTTGAACTGTAAGTGTTTGGTCAACCTCCTGGACCTTCGAGGTACCCAGTAAGTATGAGAGAACTGAAGGTGGATTCTATCCATATACTACTTCAAAAGGAGTCATGTGAGCAGCTGTATGGTAGGAAGTGTTGTACCACCATTCGGCTAGGGGTAGCCATTGAGCCCACTGATGTTGTTTTTCAGAGGCAAAACACCTCAGATATGTTTCCAAACACTTGTTGACAACTTCCATTTGACCATCAATCTGGGGATGATAAGTTGTGTTGAGATGCAATTGGGTGCCCTGTAGCTTAAACAGTTCTTGCCAAAAATTGCTTGTGAAAGTTGGGTCACGATCAGAAACAATAGAGTGCGACATGCCATGAAGCTTGAAGACTTGGTCTATGAAAATTTGAGCCACCATGGATGCAGTAAATGGGTGTTGAAGAGCACGGAAATGAGAATACTTGGAAAGGCGATCCACAACCACCATTATGACTGATTTATTCCCTGATTTGGGTAAGCTGGTAATAAATTCCATAGAGATATCCTTCCAAATAGCAGGTGGAATCAGAAGCGGTTGTAGTGTGCCTGGAGATTTGACTGTTTCTCCCTTGTTGCATTGACACACCTCACATTCAGCGACAAAATTACGGATGTCCTGTTTCATACCATCCCAGAAAAAAGAACGTTTGAACCTATCATATGTTTTGGTGAACCCGGAGTGCCCCACTATGGGTGTAGCATGAAGCTCAAAAAGTACTGTGGATTTAAGCTTTGATTGTTTACTTAAATACAAATGGCCTTTGTATTGAAGCTCATCCTAGAGCCAAGAGTACCCTGGGGCAGTCGGAGCCTTGGACTGCAATTGCTAGATCAGATGCAAACTTTTGGGATCTTGAAGCCATTCTTGGCACACAGCTTGGAGCCAATTGGGTACAATGAAGGAAAGAGAAAAAAGGGATCCTTCTTCTTCATATTTTCAAGACAGTGCATCCGCCACTACATTGTCTTTAAATTCTTGTAAATGATCTCATAATCATAACCAAAGAGCTTAGTCACCCATTTTTGTTACTCCTGGGAGGAAATGTGTTGTTCTAGAAAGTACTTGAGGCTTTGATGGTCAGTCTTAATTTGGAAGCATTGCACCAAGAGATAGGGGCGCCATAGATCAACAGCATGCAACATTGCCAACATTTCCTTTTCATAAATGGGTTTGCCTAGATTCCTTTCAGACAGTTGCTTGTTGGTGAAGGCCTCTTGCATAAGGACATCGTCGATTCCTTTCCCTGAGGCATCACATTCCAACACAAAGGTCTTTGTGAAATCAGGAAGGGCTAGAACCAGAGTGGTGCACATGGCCGTCTTCAAGGTTTGAAAAGCTTAAGCAGTGGCTGGAGTCCAAGTGAAAGAGTTCTTTTTTAGGAGAGCAGTGAGAGGTGTTGCAATCTTTCCGTAGTTCTTAACAAACTTGCGATAATACCTTGTTAAGCCCAGAAATTCACTCAAGCTTTTGAGATTCTTTGGGTGCGGCTAGTTTTTCATAGCTTCAATCTTTTTCGGATCCACCCTAACGCCATACTTGCCAACCAGATGACCCAAGTATTCTACCTCTGAGGCACCAAAAGCACATTTCGACTATTTCAGGAAAAGTTGGTGCTAGGAGAGGAGATGGAGAACTTGATCCACATGAGTAATATGGTATGTCTAGGTTTTTCTATAGATGAGGATATCATCAAAGAAAACTAAGACAAAATGACAGAGAAAGGGACGGAAGACATGATTCATGAGGCTTTGGAAGGTGGAGGGGGCATTACACAAGCCAAAGGGCATGACCAAAAACTCATAGTGGCCCTCATGAGTGTGAAAGGTCGTCTTGGGAATGTCTGCCTCTTTCATACGTATCTGGTGATAGCCCGAGCGAAGATCAAGTTTAGTAAAGAATTGGGCACCACTCGATTCATCCAGGAGGTCATCAATGACATGAATGAGAAATTTGTCTTTAATGGTCAGTTTGTTGAGGGCACGAAAGTCATGACACATTCTCCAAGAACCTTGTTTCTTCAGGACCATGACTCCAGGAGAAGAGTAAGGGCTCGTACTAGGGTGGATAATGCTTGCATTAAGGAGTTCCTGGACCATTTTCTCAATTTCATTTTTTTGTGAAAAGGGGTGGCAATATGGACAGATATTGGGAGGAAGGATTCTGGGTACAAGGGGAATGGAATGATCATGAACACCGCGGGAAGGAGGGAATCCTTGGGGAGTGGAAAATACCATTTGATGTTTAGAAATGAGAGCTTGGAGGTCATGCATCACTGGGGGTGTCTCCGTTGCTTGTATGGCATGGAGTTGGGCAATGACACCAGAATGACCTTTTTTGAGTAGCTTTTCCATGCAATGGGAACTAATGACCTCAGGTGAACCAACAATGATGCCTTGGAACTTATATTGGTGGCCTCCCTGGTCGAATTGCATGGTTAATGCCTTAAAATCCATGAGAATGGGGCCCAAAGTTCTGAGCCAGTTTGCACCCAATACAATGTCACAACCACCCATGTCAATAGCAAACATATGGGATTTTAGGTGGTAGTCATCAATTTGGAGATGCACATTTTCACAGTGCCCTCCACATTTCATGGAACCACCATTGGCAATCATGATTTGGAAATTGTTGACAGCATGGATGTAGCAATGAGTTTCTTGGGCAATGCGGCGATGAATAAAATTATGGGTGCTTCCACTATCAACCAGAATGATGACCTTCCGATGCTTGATTTAACCGATTAACTTGAGGGTTTGGGGAGCAGAAAATCCAGTGAGAGCATTGAGGGAAATGACGGGTTCTACTTCGGGAGGGTCTGAGGGAGGGGTTATGTCAGTGATTTTAGGTGACTCAGACACAAGGGGAGTTTCAACATCCTCTTCCAAAATATCCTCAGAAATGGCCATAAAAAGCTTTTGTTCCTTACACTTGTGGCTTGAGAAATATTTTTCATCACAATTATAACAAAGGCCTTTGAGTTGGCGTTTAGCCATTTCAGCCCTGGTCAATTTTTTGATCTTTAATGGGGCAGAGGGAGTAGTGGGAGTGACGGGTTTAGGGTGAGGGATAAAGGAGGGTTTTTGGTTTTGAGATGATACAACCTATTGTGCTTCTTTAGCTCTTTTAGTAGCCTCCACCCAAGTCAAGGGTCGAGCCATGAGGACATGGGCCCGAATCTCCTCCTTGAGGCCACTGATAAAACCCTCTCAAAAGAAAGAACCTGTCATGCCCTCTGTTCGAAAAGCCAGGTGCTCAAAGGAAGCTATGAAGTCTTCTACTGTTCCAGATTGTTTCAACTTTGTCAAACAACCCAAATGGTTGGTGTCCATGTCAAAGCATTCATAAATCTCAGTCACAAATTGGGTCCAAGCAATATACCCTTGACGGGAAGTTTTTCTCCATTGCCACTATTGCCAACATTCCTGATCTATATGGAGAACACCATACCGGAGTTTGGCCAAGTCATCTGTGATGCCGTATAAAGAGAAATAATGTTCCATTTGGGTTACCCAACCAGTGGGGTCTGAGCCATCAAATTTGGTCACATCCACCTGCGGAAGGCATGGGTCATGTTGAAAGTGATGGTTCTGAAAGGTATGGGAATGGGAGGAATGTTCGCCTTCAGTATTTGGAGGTGCTTCAGAGAAATGGTCATATGTAGGGATCTTCAGTTTAGTGCAGAGGGATGCAAAGACAGATTCAATTTGGGTCGTCAGTTCTTGTTTGACTTCCTCCATTTAGGACTGCATGGTTGTATTTATGGATGAATCGATGGAGGCAACAGTAGCACTGAGTTGTTTCACTTCTTTTTGGGTCTCGAGGAAACCAAATTGCAAGGTATTGAAGCGAGTTTTCAGATCTTGGCTATGGGTATGGGCCATGAGGATGGGTGAGCTGAAAAGGGGCAGGCGAGGTCAATTTTTTTTTTCCGAAAAATGATATGGATGAATGTGATAAGGGAGGAGAGATGAATCTAATGGAATAGGTCTCAAATAATAGTGAACAAATTTCCAGACTCGTTTTTTTTTTTTTTTAACACCTACGGAGTTATACTCCGGTTTGAAGAATACTACAGTGATGAAATCCCCAAATGCTTAACCAGAAAGAAGTGCGTATTTACTTGGCAACCCGAACACAGTTGTGCGACAATAGATCTGGTCTGTTTTAATTTGTTTATGTTTCTGTCCCCCAAGGGTTAGGTATTCAGGGGTTCTACAGACAAGGTTTTTCTCTGTGCTATAACTCTCTTATATACGTGCGGGGTCCAACAGTAGTACTCGGCCCAATATCTCAGGGCACTAACTAAGGAGGATAGATCGTACCCTTATCTGTACTACCCGACTACCCAGGTACTAGAGAGTATCTTCCCGAGTGTTGTTCTCGGTGACACTATAGCAGTCCGATGGCTGATAGGTTTATCTAAAGAGGGCTTCAGGAAATCTACGTCGATCTGTACATAGGTGTTGTATGATGCGCTACCACTCGAAGGGGTACCAACAGGGGTTACAAGGGTGGCCAACAAATGTGCGCTTAAGAACCACTTTTATTTCCCGCGTGTATGAATCCCTCAACCGCGGGTTTATGCGCTGCGCGTAATGACAGATCTATGTGGCTTAAAGACACTGGAATACGTCTCTACCCTGAAAAAAAATTCCCACAATTTCTGCCAAGGAAAGTGCTCTGATACCACTTGCAAGATACCAAATATAATAAATATGTAGAACATAAATAAAATGCTAGAAATGGTAGAATAACAGTAATATATCCAGTATAATCTCCACAATAACATAGAAATGATATAAGAACAACAACAAAAATAGCACTTTGATTCAGAAAGCAATGTTCATAGGCCTCTTCGAGGGGGAAACCTCCAATCGAGAAGAGCTTTGTTACAATAATCTCAAAGCTAGGGTTTTCATACCCTCAACCCTTATTTATACTAAATATATCTATCAAGAGAAGCATCTAGAGGAAGATCCTTCTAGAAGTGGAAGCTTCTATTAGGTATTCTTACATCCGCCTTATTCTATTTTATTGAAAGGCCTTATTAATATTGACCTTTATTACATCCGAATATATTGATCTACCTATGTGCGGGTTAGGACCCTAACAATCTCTAAGGTGTCCAATAATGTTGAAAAATAGGGTCGAAGGAGGTCCACATTGAACACTAGGTGCAATCCAAGAAAGGGGGGAATGTTGAGCTCAAAATTATTTTCAGCCACAACCTTAGTGATGGTGTAATTTCCATATTGGAGTGGACGAAGATTCCTATGAGGCCCTGTAAGACGTTCTTTCTGCAAGTGCAACCAAACTTTGTCTCCCACCTAAAACTGGTGTGGCACCCGGTGTTGATCATGGCGCTGCTTGTACTTGGCATTGGACTTTTGTAAAATATCCTGAACTGGTTAGTGGATGTGTTGGATCCACTCAATGAACTGGGTGGATTTTTTAGCTTCAGTTGGAGCATGCGACAAGTCTTCCTGGGTGGCCGCAAGGGGTAGTGCAACATCCATTGGACCTAATGGTTGAAATCCCAACCCCACCTGAAAGGGGTTATGGTCGGTTGAGCTATGCATGGATCTGTTGTAGCTATGTTGAACATGGGGAAGAATCTCATCCCATTTGTGGGGGTTCTTGGAATTGTACATATGTAGGACGTGCACGATCATCCGGTTGACAACCTCGGTTTGGCCATCCATCTAGGGGTGGAAGGCACTGGAGTTGGTGAGCTTGGTGTCCAGTAGTGACTGGAGGCTAGAAAATAATGTGTTGAGGAACCGGCTGTCCCAATATGAGATAATGATTTGTGGGATCCCAAAGTGTACCCACACTCGTTCAAAGAAAATCTCGGTTGTGGCCTCCATTGTGATTCTCTTCTTGCAGGCAACCATAATCACCATCTTGGAAAAGCGACCAACAACCACAAAAAAACAGTCATTTCCTCGCTTAGTGGATGGAAGGACTGACATGTAGTCCATTGAGATGGATTCCCAGGGCCTATCAGGAGTAGGAAGAGTAGTGTGCAGTCCTTGTTTCTCAGTGGCCGATTTGGAAATAACACAAGCAATATAGGATCAGATATACTCGCTGACATCCTATCAAAGTTTCATCGAGTAGAAATGTCGTTGCAACACTGCCACTATCTTTTCCATGACAAGGTGTCTTGCCATCCAACTATACTGGGATTCCCAAATCCGCTTCGCTCACTCACTCAACGAAACATAGAGATGGCCCAAATGGCACAACAACCCATCCTGAATCTGGAAATTCATGATAGTTGTGTTTGCGCCCAACATTTGGTAGGTGTTGGTGAAGTCAAGATCTGTCACATAGAGGTGGGGCCATCTAGAGGTCTTGTGGCCGCAAGAGTCTATCACCATGGTGAGTGCCATGACTGGAGGTCGGTTGAGGCAATCAATGACTCAGTTGGTACTCCCTGATTTATACTTGATGTTGAGGTGGAACTACTCCAAATATGTCGACCACTTCTTATGGCGATCATTCTGCAATTTTCCTTGTGTCTACATGAATTGTAGTGGCTTATGATCAGTTTGGATGACTATCTCCTTCTTGAGAATGTAATGCCTCCATTGGCAACAGGCTTGCACAATGGAGTACATTTCTTTGTCATAAGTGGGGTACTTATGGACGACATTTGATAGTGTATCGCTATGATAGGCCACGGGGTGGTCATGTTGAGTGAGGATTGCACCCACAACATAGTTTGAAGCCTCTGTCTCAATCTTAAAGGGATGTTGCAGGTCAGGTAATGAAATAACTGGGGCTAAGAATAGGCATTTCTTTATATCATTGAATGCTTTTTTCTAGGACAGGACCCACACAAAATTTTCCTTACCACCATCCCTAGTTACTTCGTTGAGGGCCCATGCAATATGGGATGATCCCAACATGAACCTGTGATAGAAATTGACAAGGCCTAAGAAGGTCCAGAGCTTAGTGAGTGTGGTTGGGGATAGCCAGTCATGGATGACTTGGATATTGGATGGATCCACATGCACACCATGCACATCAACAATGTAGTTGAGGTATTGGACCCTGTCCATGTCGAAAGAGCATTTTTCTAAGTTGGCATATAGCTTGTGTTTCCACAAAGTGTGCAAAACCTGTTGAATATGATGCAAGTGTTCTTCACAGGTCTTGTTGTAGATGAGGATGTCATCTAGATACACCACTACGAAATAATTAGTGAAAGGCCACAAGATATCGTCCATCATCCTCATGAAAGTTGTTGGGGCATTTGTTAAACCAAAGCGAATGACCAGCCATTCGAAAAGACCTTCTTCTGAATTGAAGGAAGTCTTCCATACATCTATCTACTCTATTGGGATCTGATGATAGACATACTTCAGATCAATCTTATTGAAGTATTCCCCCCCCCCCNCCCAATATGATCAAGGAGATTGTCGATTCGGGGAATTGGGTACCAGTTCTTGAATGTGATCTTATTTAGGGCTCGGTAATCAATGCAGAGTCATCATGTCCCATCTTTCTTCTAGACCAGCACGATTGGGATTCCACAAGGTGATGAGCTGAGTAAATTTTTTCCCTTGTGGAGTAGTTCTTGGATATGATGCTTGATCTCCTCATTTTCTAACAGAGAGCGGCGATAGATTTTCCCATTGGGTAGCGATGTCTCGCGGATCATATCAATGGGATGCTTGACCTGACAGTGTATAGGTACCCCAGTCGATGATGAGAAGATATCTTTGTATTCTTCCATGACCTTATACACTTGCTTCTACTACGTGGAGAGGTTGGCTATAGAGGCCATGGATGTGGATGCAACCTTTCACTCACTTTGAGAGCGAATCACGAAGAAGACAAAATTCTCGGTCTAAGAAATGACATTCCTACATTGCTTGGCAGAGATCAAGGAAATAACACTAGGTGGGACTTCCTCAGGTATCCTGTACAATTTCCTGTTCAAAGTAATAATAACATTGTGAGTCCTAGACTCATATAAATCATGATGTTTCCATAAATAATTTTGTCCCAAAAGAATATCACAAACTTCAAGGGGAGAAACATCAAAAAATACCTCATCTTTGAATGGCTTGATGTCATATGACAGGCGACGATCTTGGCTGACGTGAAGATCACTTCCTTGGTGGAGACATCAAATGGTGTAGGGTTGCGAGTGTGGAATTTTTTGTAGGGATAGCCACTTGACAATCTCTACTGTGATGAGGTTCTTATGGTTACTGCTATCAATGATGAAGTGCAATGGATTTCCTTTCACCCACATCTGTGAATGAAAGAGGCGCTCGCCTTCCTCTACCTCATTAGGTTCACTAGGCTAGATCTTGGTGGTAGCAATGGTGGCACTGGGTTTCACGTCAATGATATGTCTCCCCTTCTCTGGTTGTGAATCAAATTCAGAACCCACATCTGATTCATAGGCTATCACCTCAGATTGACTGCTCTGAGCGGAAATCAACAGTGTTATGCCAGGGGATCTTATGGAAGTTGCACCACTTCCCATATCTTTCTTCGTCTTTCCATTGTCCTTCTTTGCTTGCGGCTTGGACTGGTCATCCTAAGGTTTCCCATATTTGATTTTTCCTTTATTCTATGAGTTGGAGATTCCCTTGCCTTGCTTCTACTGCGAGGGGTTTCCAGACCCAAACTGTCGTGTCCTTTTCTAAAGCTTTTGCTTTATTTTGAAGGCATATTGATAGGTCATGCCCAAGGATGAGATGTCCAAAAAATCCATTTATGTATGGATGTGTCTATGTAGACCGTCGTTGTACTTGAGCACCATATGTCGCTCATAATATTTGATACCTATCTTGGTGTGCAAGGTATGGAAGACATTTATGAACTCTGGCACTATTTGGTCTCTTTCTTACCGCAATGTGGTCCATCTTGTGTACAATTCATCATAACTTCCAACAAGGTAGTATTGTTCCTTAATAGAATCCATGAAGGAACCGAAAGTGGGTGCAACTACAAATAATGTGGATCCCTCTATTTCCTTTTTCTCATAGAAAGTATCCCACCAATATTTGACATGGGGGACAACCTTAAGGAGTGAAAATGTAATATTTTCTTTATCGAAAATGTTGTGGATAGAAAAATACCCTTCTAGAATTTTTAACCATTTATCTATGGCACTCCCATCTATTTGACCTTCAAATATAGGAATATAAAAATTGATCTATACCTTGAAGGGGGCGATGCATCTGCTTGAGGTGGATGTGTCGCTTGTCAGTAGTCGTCGAAGGATTTGTGCCAAGATGTCCATCATCTCGTTCCTCTGTCACTCGAGGGCCTCCTCGAGCAACATTTTGAAAGGATCTCTTGTCCCGTCGTCTTTATTTTCTCTCATCATGGATGCTTTCTTGGGCGTGTGAGAGAAGTTTTCCTCTAGAGAAACAAGCTCAAGACCCAACTCTCTATACCCTGACCTTGTTGGGGACATGCACTAAAAAAAACGACTAGGAGAAGACTGCTCTGATACCATTGATCCATATTTATGAGAAAAATGAAATGAAAACACATATTTATAATGTTAATGCATAGACACAGTGAATAGTAATAGAGATACAGTAAAATTTGGCTTCTATTAAATAAGAAATATGTTGAAACTGTAAACTACAAACTGAAAACAAGCTTTCTATAATGGTGTCAGCTTATCTTTGAGAAGAGATGTGATGGCTACACTCATTCACAATAAGATGAGTACAATGAGGCTCTAAAGGCCTTTTTACAATAAGCAGGAATTCCAAAAACCTAACCCTAGGAGATGAAGCGCCAAAAGTCATGTGGGCCATGTTGGGGTAAGTTAGTACATCAACTTCCCAGGGTCGTAGGTCGTAACTTTTGCATACGATATCCATTTAGGGTGCACAATAGATTGTTGGAAAATTATCGATGAGAAGATTCATTTTGGGGGCTCAATCGTATCCTTTGACTATCATTGAAGTGATCGATCGTGAAAAAACAAAGTTTGGTCTCTCAAACTGGCCCTGGAAGTTCGAGACCTGAAACTACTAAAAATAGTAAATTGTCAAAAGATTGTTTTGAGCTAGTTGGACTAGGTGGGTGACCATCGATATCCTCCTGGATCAACCCACTTATTCCAACTGGCTCATCTTGGTAGTTTTCCAGTTTGGTAGTTTTGTTTCTAGTTTTCGGGTCTTGAACTTTCGGGGTCGTTTTGAGGCCCTAAACAATGTTTTTAGGGATATCCATATTAAAAATTTAGATTGAGTCGGATTTTAACGACATAATGTGTAGTAACCAGATACACCTTTCCAACGAGCTATCATGCAACTAAAATGGATATCGTATGCAAAAGTTACGACCCCGAGAAGTTGATGTACTAACTTACCCCAATAGGGCCCACATGACTTTTGGTGCTTCATCTCCTAGGGTTAGGGTTTTGGAATTCATGTTTATTGTAAAAATGATTTTAGAGCCTCATTGTAATCATCTTCTTGCGAATGAGCATAGCCATCACATTTCTTCTCATAGATAATCCACCACCATTCTAGCAAGCTTGTTTTCAATCTGCATTTTACAGTTTCAACATATTTCTTTATTGAATAGAAGAGAGTTTTACTATATCTTTGTTATTGTTCCTTGTGTCTCTTTGTTAATAATAATAATAATATGTGTTCATTTCATTATGCTCCTAAAATCTGGATCAAGAAACCATAACACTTACCTTATAAATAAATGCCACTAATTGGTTGTGTACAAAGGATGTTCATCCCAACCTCCCAACCGTAATATCTTTTGCTCTAGTTCTCTCAATAGTATGCCACCTCTGAGCTAGGGTTGAGATTCCATAAGGACAAATGACTCTTATGACTGGCTAAACTCCCTCACACATCCCAATACCCAACAAATGATAACACACATACTCCTACATATTTTTCCAACTCTCTTCTCCATCTTGTACCACCCCAAGGATGGAATCCTCTTCTTCACCTTCTAGTCTTATAGGGAATTCTCACCCCCTCCAGGGCTCCAGTGTAATATTTCCATGAATCTCAATGTTGGAGGCTCAAGAAAATCTAGCTATCTATGAAGTCTCAATCACAACAATCCCATGCTAATGCCTACATGAAATTTCATATCAGATATATATGTGACAACCATATTCAGTCTTCCATCAGGCATAAAATTCTAATTCAGTATAGGTTAATGGTTAACTCCACACATGACCAGAGAGTGAATAGAATCCCAAAAATAAACAAGTAGAATGATGGAAGGATTCCCCAAACCTAGTGAATTAATATGCATGTGCTAAACTTTGTTAAAATTTTGGTATGCTCGTTTAACCATAGACAATGTCACATCATTGTCACCCAACCATAGGCATTCAATTCTACCCCTGAGCACACTAACCTTTTCTTAGATAGAATGATTCTGGAAAGTCCACACTAGAACCAACAGATAAACCCTAACCAGAAACACCACTTTTGTAGCAGCAACACAATACCAAGAAAAAGTACCTCTACTAATAGAAGCGTACCTTTACCAAGAGAAGCACATGAGAGATACCAGAAATACTGAGATTACACCATGAAAAATGTTGTACCACTCTCTCTAGACTCGTGCCTCCTTTGGTTGCAACTGCAGCTACTAATCCTCGGACTTGCACCCTCCTTTTGTTAAGTGAGTGTGTGTGAGTGCACAAATGAGCTAAGGCATCACCTTATTTATACTTATTCTACTAGTGAAATTTTCGCACAGGGCCAACTTATCTTTTTTGGAAAATATAATTTAATTTGACTTTTTCTCGTAGGTTCGACTTCTCTTTCTAGGGTTTTCTATTTCTTTATTATTATTCTCCTTGGGTTGACTTCTCTTCTAGGGTTTCCACACATATTTTTAATGGTTCCCTTACTTTTAAAATATTCTATTCTAAGTACAAAGTTTACACTTGGAGGTTAATACCTCCCATAGCTACCAAAACATCAACACTCCATCTTAGCAAGGGAGGTATTAACTAAGATGTTCTTCATGTAATGGTCTCAAACACATCCATCCATCTCACATGGAATGGAAAAGACTCACATGGTCTTGCAGACCAGTCTACAGGTAGCATAACCATAGCCACACAAGCTATCTCATGATCAAAGAGATCATGTCACAAGAAGCATGGCCAAACATGCCATCTCATGATCAAACAGATCATGTAACAAGTAGCACCATCATAGCCACACATGTTTTTTCATAGTCACACACACATACTATATGATGGTCATGTCATAGTCATGCATTTGGGGTCTCATCATCCTTATGGTATTTATGTCATCATGGGGATTCAACTCGCCAACTCACACAGAATATGGCATCTAGTTCATACATAACTAGTAATATGTGTATCAGACTATTTCACTGGAGTAGCAATATCTCAGCGTACCAAACTATTTCACTGGAGTAGTTATGCATACCAGACTATCTCAATGGAGTATAAATATCTCGGCATACCATACTATTTCACTGGAGTATCTATGCATACCAAACTATTTCACTGGAGTAGCAATATCTCAATGTACCCGAATATTTCACTAGAGTAGTTATGCATACCAAACTATTTCACTAGAGTAGCAATATCTCAGCATACCAGAATATTTCACTGGAGTAGCTATGCATACCAAACTATTTCACTAGAGTAGAAATATCTCATCGTACCATACTATTTCATTGGAGTAGCTATGTGTACTAGACTATTTCACTGGAGTAGAAATATCTCATTGTACCAAACTATTTCATTGGAGTAGTTATGCATACCAGACTATTTCATTGGAGTAGCAATATTTCGACGTACCAGACTATTTCACTGGAGTAGCTATGTGTACCAAACTATTTCACTGGAGTAGCAATATCTCAGTGTACCAGAATATTTCATTGGAGTAGCTATGCGTACCGGATGATTTCACTGGAGTAGAAATATCTCAGCTTACCAGACTATTTCACTAGAGTAGCTATGCATACCAAACTATTTCACTGGAGTATCTACGTACCATACTATTTCATTGGAGTACCAGACCTACATACCAAACTATTTCATTGGAGTAGAAGATGTCCAACACACTAGGTTGGCCCTCTAGTTGTCCCAGAGGCATGCCCTCCCCGAAGGATCTATGTGAGCCTCCAACCACACAAACCGGTTGGGCCTCCATAGCTAGGAAAACACGCTCTCCCCGAAGGATCTGCGTACACATCATCCTAACTGGTGCCATAGTTAGTTCCTAGGCATGAAAGCCTATTGTCCACACTATATCATGTTGTTATCTGGAGTCACATATGTAACTCATCACTCCCTCTTACTAGAGAAGTCCTTCTAGACCACACCAAGCTTATCTTTGAAGTACACAAACTTCACTCTCAACAGAGGATTAGTCAACACATCTTCTATATGCTCTTCTGTAGAGACATAATAGAGCTTCACTACTCCATTCTACACCATATCTTTGATATAGTGATGCATGGTGGTGTTCACTGTCTCTAAAGAAGTATCACACAACAATTTCAGATTCGTCACCATCAGAGTAGGCATGGCCTTACAATCCATCATCCCAAATCTCTTCATGATCTCTACTGCATAATTTCCTTAATTAAGGAAAATCCCATCTGGTCTCTGTCATACCTCCAAACCAAAGAAATAATGCATCATACCCAGGTCTTCCATCTCAAACTCTGATGCAAGCTTTCTCTTGCACTCAACAATGAGCTTCTCGTTCCCTATTAGAAACAGGTCATCCACATATAATAGTAATATCATTGGTTCACCACACACAACCTTGTAGTAAAGTTTTGAATCTTCTTTACTCTTGATAAATCCCATGTTCATCATGAAACTGTCTAATCTTGCATATCATGCCTTGAGTGCCTACTTAGGCCTATACAAAGCTTTCTTCAATATGTAGACATGAGACTCTGTTAGGGTCCTAACTCGCACATAGGAAGAACAATATATTTGAATGTAATAAAGGTCAATATTAATAAGGCCTTCCAATAAAATAGAATAAGTCGAATGTAAGAAGACCTAATAGAAGCTTCCACTTCTAGAAGGATCTTCCTCTAGCTACTTCTTTTGATAGACATATTTAGTATAAATAGGATTCAAGGGTATGAGAACCCTAGCTTGGATATTATTGTAATAGAGATATTCTCAACTGGAGGTTGCCCCCTCGAAGAGGCCCGTGAACATTGCTTTCAGAATCAAAGTGCTATTTTTGTTGTTATTCTTATATCATTTTAGTGCTATTGTGGTGATTGTTCTGGTTATATTGATGTTATTCTGCCATTTCTAGCATTTTATTTCTATTCTGCATACTTTTTATATCTGGTATATTACAAGTGGTATCAGAGCACTTTCCTCGGCAGAAAGTGTGGTTTAATTTTTTTTCCAGGGTGGAGACATATTCAGGCGTCTTTAAGCCACAGAGATCTGTCATTACATGCATAAACCCACGGTTGAGGGATTCATACACATAAGAAATAAAAGTGGTACTTAAGCGCACATCTATTGGCCACGCTTGTAACCCTTGTTGGTACCCCTTCGAGTGGTAGCGCATCAGACAACATTTGTGTACAGATCAACCTAGATTACCTGAAGCCCTCTTTAGATAAACCGATCAACCGCCTGACTGCTATAGTGCCACCGAGAACAACACTTGGGAAGATACTCCCTAGTACCTAGGTAGTTGGGTAGTATAGCTAAGGGTAAGGTCTATCCTCCTTAGTTAGTGCCCTGAGATATTGGGTCGAGTACTACTATTGGACCCCGCATGTATATCAGAGAGCTATAGCACAGGACAAACCATTGTCTGTAGAACCATTGAATACCTAACCCTTGGGGACATAAACATAAACAAATTAAAACATACAAGATCTATTGTCGCACAATTGTGTTCGGGTTGCCAAATCACTACACATTTCTTCCTGGTTAAGCATTTGGGCATTTCATCATTGTAGTATTCTTCAGACTAGAGTATAACTCCGCAAGTGTGAAAAAAAAATTCTGGAATTTTTTTCACCATTATTTGAGACCTATTCCATTGGATTTATCTCTTCGCCTTTATCACATTCATACATATCATTTTTCAGCAAAATTTTTGACCCCACCTGCCCCTTTTCGATTCCCTCGTCCTCATGGCCTATACCTGTAGCCAAGACTTGGAAACTCACTTCAATACCTTGCAATATAGTCTCACCGAGACCCAAAAAGAAGTGAAACAACTCAGTGCCAATGTTGTCGCCATCAATACCACCATGCAGTCCTCAATGGAGGAAATCAAGCAAGACCTGACCACCCAACTTGAATCTATCTTTTCATCACTCTGCACCAAGCTTCATATCCCTACAGATAACCCTTCCTCTGACTCACCTCCACATACTAAAGGTGAACATTCCTCTCATTCCCATAACTTTTAGCACCATCACTTTCAACGTGACCTACGCCTTCCGCGGGTGGATGTAACCAAATTTGATGGCTCGGACCCCACTGGTTGGGTAACCAAAATGGAACATTGTTTCTCTTTATACGACATTATAGATTGTTACACATAAAAAATACTCACTTTGATAGTGTCGCAAGTGTCGTCATTACAAGATTCACAAGTGTCGCATTTTGCTCACAAGTGTCGCAAGTGTTAAAGAAAGCATGTTGCCATGATGCTTATGTCGTGCCTATAATGACATGAGAAGGACACTTGAAACACCTCAAACATTTGATTTGGAAGAGGAGAAATGAGTCAGCAGGCTTACAAACCTTTTGCCATCTGAAAGCACCTCAAAAACTAAGTTTTTGGAGGGGAGCGCTCCCCTATAACTATCTCAGGAGTGTTGGCGCCCCCCCTTACACTGTCTGGGAGAGTTATAAAGCTCTTTGGCCATTTTGGAGGAGCGCTATTGATTTTAGGAGTGTTGGCACTCCCCTTAAGCTTACTAGGGAGTGCTACAATGCTCTGATGGCCCTTTTGAGGGAGCGCTGCCTATTCTGGGCAGTAGTTAAGTTGTTGAGATGAATGGGGGAAGGATCCTTTCATTCTTGGAAGGCAGTTGGATTCGAATCCCTAGTCCGGCCATGATCTTAGGGTAGATCCTCAACTGAAGGAGGAAAATCCTCAACTCACCCTAAATATATCTCAAGCTGTTGAGCCTCTCCAAGGCTATATAAGCAGGCTTTCTCATGGTGAAAGGGGACTGGAAAGAGGAGAATCACACCAAACTTATGATCTTATAAGTGGTGTTGGAATAGAGATATTTTGGAAGCAAGAGACCTATGATCTCATAGGGAGCAATTGGTGAAGCTATCATCATTTGGATCGTGGATATTTTGAGCAAGGGTTAGACAAGGAGGACTTGACGTAACTGTTGGAATCCATCTACGACTGTAAGCAATGTTTTGTCCTCATTAATATAATCTTCTTGGCCCGTTTCTTTCTAATTCGTGTTCAATCTCACATGAATTTGTCTCTTTAGTAGATATACCTATTTCGGACTAATCTTGATAGAGTAGGAAGTGGTCATACTTTGTTTGTCTACAGGGCTTATCGAGGAGCGAAAGATCGAAGCTCAACTCGGAGCGTGCAGGGACAAACACCAGTAAAAGGTACTTCTTTTTTCCTTCCTCCTCACACACTAGTCCACCTAGATCTAAAAGGAAGTCAGTGACCATGATAAGCACTTTTTTTCTTAGAGTTAAGAGTCTAGCTCTTTGAGGAGATCTACCTGTCCGCAGGGAGATTTTCCTTCAACACGGATGACTTGGACAAACTCCAGTATGGTGTTCTCCATCTAGATCAAGAACGTTGGCAATGGTGGAAATGGAGAAAAACGTCCTGTCAAGGGTATATTGCTTGGACACACTTTGTGGCAGATCTTTATGAACTCTTTGACACTGACATCAACCATTTGGGCCATTTGACAAAGTTGAAACAATTAGGAACAATGGAAGACTTTATAGCTGCCTTTGAGTGCCTGGATTTTCGGACAAAGGGCATGTCTGAAGCCTTTTTTCGAGAGTGTTTTATCAGTGGCCTCAAGGATGAGATTCGATCCCATCTCCTCATGGCTCGGCCTCAGAGTTGGGTGGAGACTACTAAAAAGGATAAAGAAGCACAACAGGTTGTATCTTCTCAAAACCAAAAACCCTCCTTTATCCCTCACCCTAAACCAGTAAATCCCACTACTCCCTCTGCTCCACTAAAGATCCAAAAATTGACCAGGGATGAAATGGCTAAATGCCAACTCAAAGGCCTTTGTTATAATTGTGATGATAAATATTTCCTGGGCCACAAGTGTAAGGAACAAAATCTTTTTATGGCCATCTCCGAGGATATTTCAGAAGAGGATGTTGAAACTCCCCTTGTATCTGAGTCACCTGAAACCACTGACATAACCCCTCCCTTAGACCCTCCCGAAGTAGAACCCTTAATTTCCCTCAATTCTCTCACTAGCTTTTCCACTCCCCAAACCCTCAAGCTAATCAGTTACATCAAGCATCGGAAGGTCATCATTTTGGTTGATAGTGGAAGCACCCATAATTTTATTCATCGCCGCATTGCCCAAGAAACTCATTGCTACATCCATGTCGTCGATAATTTCCAAATCATGATTGCCAATGGTGGTTCCATGAAATGTGGAGGGCATTGTGAAAATGTGTGTCTCCAAATTGGTGACTACCACCTGAAATCTCATATGTTTTCTATCGACATGGGCAGTTGTGAAATTGTGTTGGGTGCAGACTGGATATGGACTTTGGGTCCCATTCTCATGGATTTTAATGAATTAACCACGCGATTCGACTAAGAGGGCCACCAATATAAATTCCAAGGCATCATCTCTGGTTCACCTAATATCATTAGTTCCCATCGCATGGAAAAGCTGCTCAAAAAAGGTCATTCTGGTGTTATTGCCCAACTCCATGCCATACAAGCAACAGAGACACCATCGGTGCCACAAGACCTCCAAACCATCCTTTCTAAACATCAAGTGGTATTTTCCACTCCCCAAGGACTCCCTCCTTCCCATGGTGTTCATGATCATTCCATTCCCCTTGTACCCAGAAGCCTTCTTCCCAATATCCATCCGTATAGTCACCCCTTTTTCCAAAAAAATGAAATTGACAAAATGGTCCAGGAACTCCTTAATGCATGTGTTATCTTCCCTAGTACGAGCCCCTACCCTTCTACTGTGGTCATGGTCATGAAGAAATAAGGTTCTTGGCGAATGTGTCCTGACTTTTGGGCCCTCAACAAACTTACCATTAAAGACAAATTTATCATTCTTGTCATGGATGACCTCCTGGATGAATTGAGTGGCACCCAATTCTTTACTAAACTTGATCTTCATTTGGGCTACCACTAGATACGTATGAAAGAGGCATACATTCCCAAGACTGCCTTTAGAACTTATGAGGGCCACTATGAGTTTTTGGTCATGCCCTTTGGCTTGTGTAATGCCCCCTCCACCTTCCAAACCCTCATGAATCATGTCTTTCATCCTTTTCTCTGTCATTTTGTCTTAGTTTTCTTTGATGATATCCTCATCTATAGAAAAACCTGGACATACCATCTTTCTCATGTGGATCGAGTTCTCCATCTACTCTCCCAGCACCAACTTTTCCTGAAACAGTCTAAATGTTCTTTTGACACCTCAGAAGTAGAATACTTGGGTCATCTGGTTGGAAAGGATGGTGTCAGGGTGGATCCTAAAATGATTGAAGCTATGCAAGACTGGCCTCACCCAATGATTCTCAAAAGATTGCATGGATTTCTGGGCTTAACAGGGTATTATATCAAGTTTGTTAAGAATTATGGAAAGATTGCAGCACCTCTCACTGCTCTTTTAAAAAAGAACTCTTTCACTTGGACTCTAGCCACTGCTCAAGCTTTTCAAACCTTGAAGATGGCCATGTGCACCACTCCAGTCCTGGCCCTTCCTGATTTCACAAAGACCTTTGTGTTGGAATGTGATGCCTCAAGGAAAGGAATTGGCATTGTCCTTATGCAAGAGGGTCGACCTTGGGCTTTTACCAACAAGCAACTATCTGAAAGAAATCTAGGCAAATCAATCTATGAAAAGGAAATGTTGGCTATTATGCATGCTGTTGATCTGTGACGTCCTTATCTATTGGGGCAACATTTCCAAATTAATACAGACCATCAAAACCTCAAGTATTTTCTGGAACAATGCATTTCCTCCCCGGAGCAACAAAAATGGGTGACAAAGCTCTTTGGATATGATTATGAGATCATTTACAAGAAAGGAAAATACAATGTGGTTGCGAATGCACTTTTCCAAAAATATGAAGATGAAGGATCCCTTTTTCTCTATCCTTCATTGTACCAGATTGGCTCCAAGACGTTTGCCAGGAATGGCTACAAGATCCCAAAAGTTCGCATTTGAGCCAACAATTGCAGTCCAATGCTCCAGCTTCCCCAGGGTACTCTTGGCTCCATGATGAGCTTTGATACAAAGGCCATTTGTATTTAAGTAAACAATCAAAGATTAAATCCATGTTACTTTCTGAGCTTCATGCTACACCCACAGTGGGGCACTCCGGGTTCACCAAAACCTATGACAGGGTCAAACATTCTTTTTTCTGGGATGGTATGAAATGTGACATTCGTAATTTTGTCAGTGAATGTGATGTGTGTCAATGCAACAAGGGAGAAACAATCAAATCTCCGGGCACACTACAACTGCTTCCGATTCCACCTGCTATTTGGAAGGATGTCTCTATGGATTTTATTACTGGCTTACCCAAATCGGGAAATAAATTAGTCATCATGGTGGTTGTTGATTTCCTTTCCAAGTATGCTCATTTATGCACTCTTCAACACCCATTTACAGCATCCACGATGGCTCAAATTTTCATGGATCAAGTCTTCAAGCTTCATGGCATGCCACACTCTATTGTTTATGATCACGACCCAAGTTTCATAGGCAATTTTTGGCAAGAACTGTTCAAGCTACAAGTCACCCAATTCCATCTCAGCACAACTTATCATCCCCAAGCTGATGGTCAACAAAAATTGTCAACAAGTGTTTGGAAACATATTTGAGGTGTTTTGCCTCGGAAAAGAAAAATCAGTGGGCTCAATGGTTGCCCCTAGCTGAATGGTGGTACAACACTTCATACCATACAACTACACGCATGACTCCTTTTGAAGAGGCATATGGACATAAGCCATCTTCAGTTCTCTCCTACTTACTTGGTGTCTCAAAGGTCCAGGCAGTTGACCAAACACTTACAGTTCAAGAGTCTATTCTTCGTACACTCAAAGAGAATTTGGTCATGGCACAGAATTGCATGAAGAAAAAAGCAGATCAAGGTCGCTCTGAACGAAAATTTGCAGAAGGGGATCATGTGTTTCTTTGATTGCAACCTTATAAGCAAACTTCCCTCAAGGCCGAGCATTGTCAGAAGCTAGAGCCCAAATTTTATGGTCATTATACCATTCTCAAGCGTGTGGGACAAGTATCCTATCAGTTAGCTTTGCCCAGTCATTTGAAGCTACATCTTGGTTTTCATGTTTCATGCTTAAAGAAGGTGATTGGAACTAAGTGCCAAATTCAAACCAACCTTCCCGAGTTAGTTGAAGAAGGATCCATTTGGCTACAAACACAAGTAGTTTTGGACCAACGTGAGCGTCGCCTACGTCAGAGAACCATCAAGGAAGTGTTAGTCCAGTGGAAAGATACAACTCCAGCAGATGCCACTTGGGAACCAACTACCATTCTGTAGCAATTTCCACATCTCAAGCCTTGAGGACAAGGTCGTTTTTAAGGGGGAGGACATATTAGGGTCCTGACCCGCACATAGGAAGAACAATATATTTGTATGTAATAAAGGTCAATATTAATAAGGCCTTGCAATAAAATAGAATAAGTCAAATGTAAGAAGACCTAATAGGAGCTTCTGCTTCTAGAAGGATCTTCCTTTAGATGATTCTTTTGATAGACATATTTAGTATAAATAGGAGTCTAGGGTATGAGAACCCTAGCCTGGATATTATTGTAATAGATATCTTCTCAACTGGAGGTTGACCCCTCAAAGAGGCCCGTGAACATTGCTTTCATAATCAAAGTATTATTTATGTTGTTATTCTTATATCATTTCAGTGCTATTGTGGTGATTGTTCTGGTTCTATTGTTGTTATTCTACCATTTCTAGCATTTTATTTCTATTCTGCATACCTTTTATATCTGGTATATTACATACTCCTTCTCATGTATCTATGTACACTTCTTCTGACTACTAGAGAAAGTGTCTTGTCATAATATTCTCCCTCTTGATGAGAGAATCTTCTGGCCACAAATCAGGCTTTGTACATCTCTATATTTCCTTTAGCAACATGTTTGATCTTGTAGGTCAATTAAATTCAATTTGGAATTCATCATTGACTTCCCTTCTATTCTCAAGGAAAATATCCATATCCCAATCCTTATGACTAGCTTCCTCATCTGTCACTGAAGAAAAAGAATATTCCTAGGAGGTATCATATCCCCTTGAAGCCTCTGAAGCTTCGATATAGCCTCCTCAACTCATGGAACCTATCTTTCAGTCCTAGAATATGTCTCTCTCTCCCATCTAAAACTGAGGAGGAATACTTTCTGAATGAATGTATCTAGGCCACTGACTCTCTCTTAGATCAGGCTCACTTTGAGTCTCCATGATCCTTCTAAAGCTTGACTCCCTCTGAGTCTACATAACATTCGAAGCCATCTGCTCCCTTTGTATGTGATGATTTCCTCTCAAGCCTCTTATGAATTATATTGGGGAGGATGCTACTCACTACTAGATTGTGAAGGTTGACTCCCTCTGAACTCTAGCTCCTTGTGAGATGGTACTTTTTGTGGTCGCTTGCCTCACCACCGGTGGAGCCATCTTCTCCTCATTATATGGCTTATCAATGCTATATGTATTTTCATCTTGCAAAGTGTCATGAGACCATGTTGGTCTCTTCCTATTTAATGCAACGATTATGGGTAGGCCCTTCTGGATCTACTAACTCTTCTTGATGATCGAAAGAGTGATCAACTGCACTAGAGGGATTTGTTCGGTCATGTTTGGAGCCTTCTGCTCCTTACAATCAATCTACATATGAGATACTTTGTATCTCACAAAAGTACCTTTCTTCGTCCTATTTTTCTTCGGTACATGGATGTATACAATCGAGTATACAACTTCTTATATGCGTAGTATGATCCATGTATCAAACTAGATACCATCTAATATGTTTCCTCCTACAACCATCAGTATAGCTTCCCTAAGAGTTATCACTTGTGACCTTCCTGGAACAAGATCAACAACAAGGGAAAACAATAGAAAAAATTAATACTCTTATAATAATAATAAAAACAATAATGAGAACAATCGTCATAGTAGCTCCTTCTTAGAGCTATCACTTGTGACCTTCCTAAAAGAAGAGAAAAAAAATAGAATACAATAATAAGAAATAGGAACAACACTCTTCTAGTGTTGTGACCAATCATTCCTCCATGGTAACATGTCTAGAACAAGAAAAACAAGAGAAAAAACATTTCTAATATAATAGTATTTTCATAAGAACATATCTATGTTAACAAGAATAAAAGACAATTTCATGGTAATCAACATATCATTACCAAAGTGACTTGCCTAGATGAAAAACAAGAAGTATCTCCTAGAGGAGATGTTAGTTCATGTTGCAAACAAGTACAATAAATATTATATCAATAGTACTCACATGCTACCAAGTATTCATTGTATCTAGCAATAATATAACCTTTCAAGGATTGTTGTCACAATTATAGTGTTTACTTGTAATGTGGCAATTATCAAACTTGATATGTGAAAATTGGAAACTTATCAATTTAACAATCAAACCTAGAACCTAGAGTCTTGTCTTCAAGAATGAGTGTTGTTGCTTTTCTTCCGAGTATCCTTCACTCAAGATGACAATTATTCTCTCCAACCCTTCCCCTATACTAAGACAATATGCTTTCTTGACAAAAATCTGAATTAGGGAATATAATGCAAGTAAACTCGAAAATCTCAACCTTAATAAATCTAATACTTTGACTAGAATAATCTTATAACTTTAACTTTGACCAAAGGTTAGTATGATAATCATAACTTCAATGGATCAAAATACAACTAGATGCTCATAAGATCATAGTAATTCTATCACAACTAGATGCATATCAAAACAATCAAACCTGGAGTGCGTTGTTCCTGTGAATGTGCTGGATCTAAGATCCCTCTAGATCTACAATTGTTTCTTGGAAAAAAGATCCATTCTCCCGTAAATACCCTTAAGACAATGATACATTTTAAACACATACAAGTACATACCTCCAGCATGAGCGGCAAATAGAGACAAGCAACGACGAATCCTAATACTTCAACGTGCTACAATTTGCAATCTGAAGGTAGCTGGAGATGTGCAAGAGTAAGGTGCACTAGGACAACCAAAACTTAGGCCCAACGTTTCATAGAAAATTCAATGGTCTAGAGGAACTCCAACTGGTGCTGCAACTGGTACTGCAACTAGCACTGTAGACCTAGGGTTTTATGAGGAAACCCTAATTTTTAATTTCATAATTTTGGATATCTGAATCAGGGGAAAGGTGTGCCCTACTTAGGAAACCTTCTTGATGAGTTCAGTAAGTGATCAACGAGCTTGACAATGGGGGAAACTGAGGATCTTCCTTCCTATGGTTAGAATGTTACGAAGGAAACCAACTCTGATTCCATGTTAAAATTTTGGCATGCTTGTTTAACCATAGACAATGTCACATCATTGTCACCCAACCATAGGCATTCACTATGGCACTCCTGAGCACACTAACCTTTTCTTAGATAGAATGATTCCAGAAAGTCCACACTATAACCAACAAATAAACCCTAACCATAAACACCATTGTTGCAACAACAACACAATACCAAGAGAACATACCTCTACTAATAGAAGCGTACCTTTACCAAGAGAAGAACGCAAGATAGATACCAAAAAGACTGAAATTACACCACAACAACTGCTGCACCACCCTCTCCGAACTTGTGCCTCCTTCTATTGCAACTGTAGCTGCTGCAGCTACTGCTCCTCATAATTGTGCCCTCCTTCTGTTGAGTGTGTGTGTGTGTGTGTGAGTGTACACATGAGCTATGGAATGGGAAAGACTCACATAGTCTTGTGAACCGATCTACAGGTAGCATCACCATCATACTCACACATTAGTCGTCTAGCTGGTAATCACCTCCACCACTACTAGTTGGCACTCTAGGCTAGAAATACCTCCAACACTACTGGTTGGCCCTCCAGTTAGTAACCTCCGATGCTATTGATCGACACTCTAACTAGGAATCACCTCCAACCACATAGGGTGGCCCTCTAGTTGGTAACCCTCCAACGCTACTGGTCAACACTCCAACTAGTTTGCACAACAGTGTAACATGCATACCAGACTATTTCACTGGAGTAGCATCACAACAATGTACCAAAATATTTCATTGGAGTAGCTATATTTCCGCGTACTAGACTATTTCACTGGAGTAGCAATTTCTACATACCAGACTATTTCACTAGGGTAGTAGTAACTCGACGTACTAGACTATTTCATTGGAGTATTCCTTTGCGTACCAAACTATTTCAATGGGGTAGCAGTAACTCAGTGTACTAGACTATTTCATTGGAGTAGCCCTCTACGTACCAAACTATTTCACTGGAGTAGCAATAACTCAACGTACTAGACTATTTCACTACAGTATCCCTCAGCATACCAGACTATTTCACTAGAGTAGCAGTAACTCGACGTACCAGACTATTTCACTGGAGTAACCCTCTGTGTATCAGACTATTTCATCAGAGTAGCAATAACTTGGCGTACCAGACTATTTCACTGGAATAGCCCTCTACGTACCATACTATTTCACTGGAGTAGTAGTTACTCGACGTAATGGACTATTTCACTAGAGTAGCCCTCTGCGTACCAGACTATTTCACTAGAGTAGTAGTAACTCGACATACTAGACTATTTCATTGGAGTAGCCCTCTGTGTATGAGACTATTTCAATGGAGTAGTAGTAACTCGACGTATCAGACTATTTCACTGGAGTAGCCCTCTGCATACCAGACTATTTCACTGGAGTAGCAATAACTAGATATACCAGACTATTTCACTGGAGTAGCCCTCTGCGTACCAGACTATTTCACTGGAGTAACAATAACTTGACATACCAAACTATTTCACTAGAATATCCCTCTGTGTACCAGACTATTTCACTGGAGTAGAAGTAACTCAACGTACCAAACTATTTCACTGGGGTAGTTGTACACTTCACTCTGACTGGTGCCACAGTCAGTGCCCGGTCATGAACCACCTATTGTTTACTCTATACTGCATTGCTACCTGGAGTCACATCAATAATCCATCACATCCACAACACTTCCTGCTACCTGGGGAACACAACACTTCCCACTAACTGGGGATCACATCTCTTCCCGCTACCTAGGGAACACATCTCTCCCTCTGACTAGAGAATACATCACTTCCCTCTAACTGGGGAAGTCCTTTTGAACAACTCCAAGGTTGTCCCTTAGGTACTCAAACTTGACCCGTGATAGAGGCTTGGTCAACACGTCTGCTACCTGCTCATCCATAGCCACATACTGGAGTCTAACTGCTCCTCACTGTACCATATCTCTGATATAATGGTACTTGAGCTTGATATACTTGAACTTGTCATGAAACATAGGATTCACGCTCAACTTTACGCAACTTTGGTTGTCACAAAATATGCAAGTCTCCTCCAACTCAAGATCAAACAACCCTGCAAGTAACTTTCAAAGCCACATTGCTTCACTACAGGTTGAACACGCTGCTATGTACTTTGCCTCGACCGTACTGAGTTCCAAACAGGTCTGCTTCCTACTAAACCATGAGATCATCGCAGATCCCAAACTAAAGCAACATCTGGATGTACTCTTCTGATCCATAACACCACTTGCACAATCTGCATCAACATAGCCTTGTAGGCTTATCTCATGATCTGAAACATATTTGAGACCATAATCAACTATACCCCTTAGGTACCTCATAACATTTTTGTTGCAACTAGGTGATCATGTCTCAACTCAACCATATACTAAATCAAGGTGTTCACCAAAAAACATATATCTGGTCTCGTGTTCATTAAGTATATCAATGAACTTATTACTTGTCTGTACATGGTGGCATCCACTATCTTTGAAGATGTATCACTCAATAACTTCATATTCGTTACCATCGGTGTAGGCAACCAATCCCATGCTCATCAAAATAACTATCTAGCTTATCCTTCCCTGGGTGCTTTCTTAATCTCGTACAAAGATTTCTTCATTCTGTAGACATGAGACTCCTTCTCATGTATCATGTGGCTGCTCTATGTACACTTCTTCTATCTACTGGAGCAAGTGTCTCGTCATAATATTCTCCCTCTTGCTGGGAGAATCTTCTGGCCACAAATCAAGATTCATACATCTCTATATTGTTATCTGCAACATGCTTGATCTTGTAGATCAGTTTGGAAGTCACGACTGACTTCCCTTCTGGTCTCAAAACCAAGGAGAAATCCATATCCTAGTCCTTCTGACTGGCTTCCTCCTCTATCAACGAAACAAAGGAATCTTCCCAGGAGGTGTCATATCTCCTTTAAGCCTTTGAAGCTTCGATCTAGCCTCCTCAACTCGTGGCACTTGTCTGTCAGTCCTGGAAGACGTCTCACTCTCCCATCAGAATCAAGGGAGGAATACTTTCTGAATGAAAGTCTCTAAACCATTGAATCTCTTTGATATCATGCTCACTCTGAGTCTCCATGCTCCCTATGAAGCTTGACTCCCTCTGAGTCTATATAATCTTCGGAGCCATCTGCTCCCTCTATATGTGATGATCTCCTTTGATTGGTCCAGAGGAGGTTGCTCCTCCCTACTGGATCATGAGGGATAATTCCCTCTAAACTCTAGCTCCTTCTGAACTAGTACTTGGTGGGGCAACCCGCCTCACCACTGGTGGAGCCATATGATCCTCATGATATACATCCTGCAAAGTGTCACGAGACCATGTTGGTCTCTTCCTAGTTACTACAACGATTCTGGGTAGGCCCTTCTAGCATTACTAACTCTTCCTGATGATCTGAAGAGTGATCAAATGCACTAGAGGGATATGTTCGGTCATCTATGGAGCCTTCTGCTCTTTATAATCAATCTCCATATGAGATATTATATATCTCACAAAAGTACCCTTCTTTCCAGAAGCTTTTAACTTCGTCCTCTTTTTCTTCGGTACATGGATGTATATGGTCATGTATGCAACTTCTTATCTAGATAATCTTCTGTAGGTCTCAAACTAGAGACCATCTAATATGTTGCCTCCTGCAACCATCACTATAACTCCCCTCAGAGTTATCACCTGTGACCTACCTGTAAGAGGACCAACAACAATAAACAAGAATAATACTATTATAATATTAATAAAAACAATAACGAGAACAATCATCATAGTAGCTCTTTCTCAAATCTATCACTTGTGAAAAAGCAAAAGTAAAAATACAATAATAGGAAATAGGAACAACACTCTTCTAGTGTTGTGACCAATCATTCCTCTATGGTAACCTGCCCGGAACAAGAAACAAGAACAACAATGTCTCCATGGAATTTACAAGATAACCTGCATGAGACAAGAGAAACAAGAAAAAAAGTATTTCCAATATAATAGTATTTTCATAAGAACATATCTATGTTAACAAGAACATAAGACAATTTCATGGTAATTATTACAGCATTACCAGGGTGACCTCCCTAAAAGCAAAACAAGAGATATCTCCTAGAGGAGATGTTAGTTCATCTTGCAAACAAGCACACTAAGCATCTATATCAATAGTGCTCACATGCTACCAGGTATTCACCATACCTAGCAGTAATAAAAATTTTCAAAGATTGATGTCACAATTATAGTGTTTACTTGTAATGTAGCAATTATCAAACTTGATATGTGCAAATTGGAAACTTATCAATTTAATCAATCAAACCTGGGACATGGAGTCTTATCTTTAAGAATGAGTGTTGTTGCTTTCCCTTCGAGTCTCCTTTACTCAAGTTGACATGTATTCTCTCCAACCTATCCCCTGTACTAAGACAATATACTTTCTTACATAAATCTGAGTTAGAGACTATTATGCAATTAAAATCTAAAATCTCAACCTCAATCAATCTTATAATTTGACTAAGGTCAACTTATAACTTGAATTTTGACCAGAAATAATCATAACTTTAATAGATCAAAATGAAACCTGGATGTTCATAAGATCACAATAATGCCATAACAACTAGAAGCATATCAAAACAATCAAACTTAGAGTGTGTTGTTCCTCTAAATGTGTTGGATCTAAGATCCCTTTGGATCTACAATTTTTGTTTGGACAAAATATCCCTTCTCTTCAAAATACCCTTAAGATAATGATACAGTTTAAACACATACAAGTACATACCTTCGATAGGAGCAACAAACAATGGCAAGCGACAATGAATCCTAAAAATTCAAGGTGCTCCAACTTGCAATCTGAAAGTACCTGGAGATGCTCTAGGGTAAGGCGCACTAGGACAACCAAAAATTAGGCCCAAAGTTTCACATAAACTTCACTAGTCCAAAGGAATTGCAACTAGTGCTGCAACTGGCACTGTAGACCTAGGGGTTTATGAGGAAATCCTAATTTTTAATTTCATAATTTTGGAGATCTTATCTGGGGGAAAGGTGCACCCTACTTAGGAAACCTTCTTTATGGGTTCGATAAGTACTCAACAAGCTTGACAATGGGGGAAACTGAGTATCTTCCTTTTAGTGGTTAGACTTTTACGAAGGAAACCAACTGTGAACCCATGTTAAAATTTTGGTGTGCTTGTTTAACCATAGACAATATCACGCTATTGTCACCCAACCATAGGCACACATGCCACCCCCGAGCACTTTCACCTTTACTTAGAAATATTCTGGCAAGCCTACTCCAGAACCAACAGATAAACCCTAGCCACAAAACTATTGCAACAACAACAAAATAACCATACAGAGATATAGTACCTTTTCTCCAAGATAAGCGCACAAGAGAAATACTCTCAACTATTGTACTACTCCTCCAGATTTGTGCCCCCTCCAGTTGTAGTTGTTTCTCCCAGACTTGTACACCTCTAGCTGCAACTGTTGTCTTCTAGACTTGTGCACTTTTGAGTAAGTGTGTACAAATGAACTGGGCAACTGTCTATTTGTACTAAATTGTCCAGTTGACTGGGGCCGACTTCTCCTTCTAGATGTGTCTATTACTTTAATATTATTTCTCTTGAGGCCAACTTGTCTCCTAAGGTTTTCTAACATCTATTTAATGGTTCTCTTGTTTCCATAATATT
This sequence comes from Picea engelmannii, assembly GCA_009831015.1. Lineage (NCBI taxonomy): Eukaryota > Viridiplantae > Streptophyta > Pinopsida > Pinales > Pinaceae > Picea > Picea engelmannii. The sequence continues at coordinate 273,492 of ML807092.1, forward strand.
CTATTCCAAGTCAAAGGTTACACATGGAGGTTAATACTTCCCGCAACTACCAAATCATCAACAATTCCTAGGGATTAAAACTGGGGTGTTACAAACACTTAGCCAATATCAACATTTAACCAATACACAATAATGTAAATAGAAATAACATTGAATAGACATAATGATCCACAATACAATGCAAGTATGGGTGGCACCCAAGGCGAATGCCTTAATCACTTTACTATATGAGGAATGTCTACAAGATACAATGGGGGAGTTGCAATGTCCTACTTGCAACTCAACTACAGATGTACAAAAAATCTAAGGCACATAACCTTCTGCCCATTGCCTAATAGACTTGCATGATCCGACCTTTTAAGCAATCGTCAACCTATCTCCTATAAGGATTTTCTTTTTCGTTATCTCACTTATCTAATGAAATTCATTCCATTGTGATCAAAACTTGAACTTGGCACAACTGCATAACTCCTTACACTCTTGGTGAATGATCCTTTTTGGTTGCCTATTCCTTAGCACTTTGAGGTGTCCTCTTTTTTTATATGAGTTTGTCGTGCACTTGTAAAGCCTCTTCATTCCAAGGTGGGCCCATAGAGTGCTCACATAGCCGACTTGCTTTCCTTCGATGATTTGTCCCCCGAGCATCCATTGAATCATTCCAAGTTGTGTCAGGTTCTAGGTCATCCCAAGTCCACCCAGGTTGGCCCAGTTTTCCTGGTCTATCCGTATGACCATGACCAAGTGCGCTCGACCATGCCCAGGTGCTCTTAATGCATCCTGTTTTATCTCAACTTCTCCAAAGGCAACTTCGTCCAACTCGTCTTAGTCGACCCGATCGTCCTAATTGTACTTGAATCGTCCGAGTTCGCGTGACTACACCTAAACTCTCTAAGTTCGTTCAGTTGCATGCAAGTGTGCCCGATTACACCTAAGTTCGCCCAGGTGGGTGTGCCCCTGATGAATGCATACTCGATGGTGTACACTCAATGAGTGCACCCCACAGTTGTGATCCATGGCTAGTTGTTCTCGAAGGCACTCGACTGTCGATCGCAACCCCCAAGTGTGCTCCCCTTAACTCCGTCGATTTGTATATAGTTCAAGTACCCAATTCATCAAACTCTCTATGTCATTCTTTGTCCATTATGTCAAGTGCATGTCTACGGACAAGGCTACCTACGAAAACCTTCTTTGACTCCTCTAGCCAAGTCCTTTTCCAAGCTTCTCCTGGTGCATCTAACTAGTGCGAGATACCACTATCTACGATGCACCTTATCTATGAGTAAGGATGTCCAACTTGTCCATGGTGTGCCTTGCCAATGAGTTAAGATGACCAAAACCAATTTGTCTAGGGCATCAACCTTCCATCATGTCTATTCATGATAGTCATTGACCACCAAGGTGATCATGCCACGAAGACACCCAAAGCCACTCAAATGCAAAAGCCTTACAGTTGAACATCACATCTCCAATCATAAAATGGTTTGAATTGTCTATTGTTTTTTTCTTAAAAACATACCAAAACTTGCACCAAAAAAATTAAAAATAAACTAATTTTGGTTAACAAAAGTGAATGGACTTGATTGACTAATGTTATTGTTAATTTACCCTTTTACAAAGTTTGTATTGAGTTCACAACGTCATTTTGCAAAATCTCATATATCCACATTTTTTTTTCTTTTTCCATGGGAAATTCCGTGTGGGAAACTCACCCTATACTTCCCCACTTAGTGAATGATATGAGATGCTAAACCGCGACCCCAGGGACACAAGACAAAGCACTACTTTTTCATGATGGTGTTGGTTTGCATGTTGATATAGGTAGCAGCGATAGATCAAAGCATTAATAACTGAGATAACTTGTAACCCAAAGCATTAACACTAAACTTGAACACATCACACTTCCGTCCGAGTCTAGGTTGTGTAGCATTAATGGGGTGACGACATCTCACTGCCACCCCTACCCGTGGCTCTCGTACCCAATGCCAATATTCAGCAATGAAACTTTAGCTTAAACCAGCCTGTAACACCTTGGAAACGGTCCAGTGAAATAATTGCAATCACCTTAAAAACTTATATAACCTCCCACGTCAATCCTTGATGGCGGTGTATATGAAAAACATTAAAATGCTTTCAAGTAAAAGTAGTGGTAGGTGCTGAGTGAGTAGTTTTGGTCATTATCAATTCTAGAAGGGCCCACATCACTAAGGTGTTAAACGTCTAGTGGGGTTATGGAAAATCTTATCACCATTCGAAAAATATAATATCAAAGACCGCTGTTTCAATGGCACGCGAGACTTGACCTGTCCGTTGGTGACCAACATAAAGAATCTTTATGCGCTGTTATATCACTACGGTTGCGTGCAGTCCACGCTATTCCCCGACTTCTTAGTCTTGTTATCTATATCTACCTGCCTCTGCCGCTGCTTCTGCTCCTGCCCCTGCCCCTGCCCCTGTCTCGTCTTTGCACATCTCTGCCTGGTGTCCAGGTCCTCATCTCTCTGTCCATCAATGGCAACCGCGCTCCATAGCAATGGCAATGCTTTTCCTACTGCCTGCTCGGCCTCCCATTCCGCGTTGTCCTCTTATACAACCGCCCTCCATAGCAATGGCAATGCTTTTCCTATCGCCTGCTCGGCCTTCCATTCCGCGTTGTCCTCTTATACCTCTTACGATGTGTTTCTAAGCCTTCGTGGTCCTGATGTCAAGAACACTTAACTCTTTCATCTATACCGTGCGTGAGAAGATCATGGAATGTCAGTTTGCACGAATTGGTGGAGTGACGGAACATTACTTCTCAAATAGAAGCCGCTATTCAATCAGTCTCCGTTCATATTGCCATCTTTTATGCAAATTCTGCACAGTCAAACTGGTGTTTGGATGAGCTCGACTTCATAGTGAAGTCAAGGGCCACCATTATTCCAGTATTTTACAAAGTCATGCCACATACGGTATCAGGATTTGTAGATTTGGTAGATGGGTTTATAAAGGTTTGTGCAGAACAGCTATTATCATTGAAAGTGATTGGAGCGCTTCTCTGAGAAGAGCAGTTGGATCGACTTTAACAGACATAATTCAAGAGATACAAGACAGACTTAAAATCAGTTATGAGCCTCTAAGTAAAGAGGATCAATCAATATTCTGGATATTGCTTGTCTTTCCATAGGACAAGACAGGGATAGTATATGGGGTATGGTGAGGCTTAGAAATCGACTGAATAAGTGTACGATGAAAATGAATATAGAAAATAATATAAAAATGTTTGATCACATGATTTGGGAGGAAATATTGTGGAGAAACTATCACTGTCCAGTGGGTTTTGACAGCAGATGACCAAGATCATTGATTTATGATTTATTACAGCGATACTGGTATGTAAGTGCTTCAATCATTTCAACCTTTGTCTTCCGTTTAAAATGAATCTTTTCGGTTTCAAATGATTTATTACAGCGATACTGGTATGTAAGTGCTTCAATCATTTCAACCTTCGTCTTCCGTTTAAAATGAATCTTTTCGGTTTCAAATGAATCTTTAAAGTCTGTTCATCAGAGGAATGGTAAATTGGTATATTGTATGCTTTTCCTCAACGAACAGGAAATAATCTTGGCAAAATATTGAAAGTAGAGGAGCTGTCACGGCTTGAAAATGTTGAGATCTTTGGAGGTGATTGACCCTTCTTGGTGTAAGAAGCTCAAGAGCATACAAGGATGGGGCCGGTGTCACTGTTTTAGTCAAAATGTTAGCTTTCATTTGTGGAAGGGAAGAGAAAGGTAGTTCACTATGAATCATATTTGTATGTAGGGATTATTGGAGAAGATGTATAGATTTTAATTTTTGCAATATTGAAATCATATAGGTAGAAGGGAAGAGAAGAGAAAGGTAGTTCACTATGAATCATATTTGTATGTAGGTTTTATTGGAGAAGATGTATAGATTTCATTGTTTGCAATATTGAAATCATATAGGTAGGTTTTATATATGTAGGTTTTATAGGAGAAGATGACTAGAGTTCAATGTTGGCAATTTTGAATTCAATATTGTTGCTACAACTATGTGGATTTCTGGTCTTAATATTAAATTAGAGTTCAATGTTGTGGATTTCTGGTCTGTAGCATTGTAGCATTAAAAGTACTTAATATTAAATTAGAGTTCAATGTTGGCAATATTGAATTCAATATTGTTGCTGTAACTATGTGGATTTCTGGTATGTAGCATGAAAAGTACTTAATATTAACTTACATTAAGTGAGAATAGTGTATATGTTAAGATGGATTTAAAAGAAGTATGCATCACCAGGTGTTGTGTTGAAGTTATTTAATTTTGCATAAAAGTTTAGTTTTTTTTTTTTTTAATTTAATGATTTTATTTATATTTATTAAAACTTTTTAATTATATTTAAAAAAATTTAACTACATTTTATTAAAAAAAAAATATGTATGATTGATTTGAAAGTTATTATGTTTCTAACTTTTAATTTTGCAAATTATTTGAATTGGCTTTATAGTAATTCTTCTATTCACAAGTTTAAAGATTGTTTGTTGTGACTATATAGTGAAATTGGGTCCAAGGTAGTAGGGGGTTGGAGTCACTATCTTAGTGTAAAGACTATATAGTGAAATTGGTGAAATTGGGTCCAAGGTAGTAGGGGGTTGGAGTCACTATCTTAATGTAAATGTTAGCTTTCATTTGTGGAAAGGGAAGAGAAGAGAAAGGTAGTTCACTTATTTGAATTGGCTTCATAGTAATTCCTCTATTCACAAGTTTAAAGTTTAATGATTGTTTGCTGTGACTATATAGTGCAATTGGTGAAATTGGATCCAAGGTAGTAGGGGGCCGGTAATTCCTCTATTCACAAGTTTAATGATTGTTCGCTGTGATTATATAGTGCAATTGGTGAAATTGGGTCCAAGGGAGAAGGGGGTCGGACTCACTGTCTTAGTATAAATGTTAGCTTTCATTTGTGGAAGGGAAGAAAAAAGCAAGGTAGTTTACTGTGAATTATATTTGTATATAGGTTTTATTGGAGAAGATGTATAGATTTCAATGTTGGCAATATTGAAATCATATATGAAAGTTTTATTGGAGAATATTGAAATCATATATGAAAGTTTTATTGGAGAATATGTCTAGAGTTCAATGTTGGCAATATTGAATGCAATATTATGAAAGTTTTATTGGAGAATATGTCTAGAGTTCAATGTTGGCAATATTGAATGCAATATTGTTGATGCAACTATGTGGATTTCTGGTCTGTAGCATTAAAAGTATTTAATATTAAATTGCAGCATCAAAAGTACTTATTATTAAATTACAGAGTGAGAATAGTGTATACTTAAATATTAAATTACAGAGTGAAAATAATGTACCTCGTTGTGTTGAAGTTATTTCATTAAAAGTACTTATTATTAAATTACAGAGTGAGAATAGTGTACCTCGTTGTGGCTGTATCCATATCTCCCCCTATCTCCCTTCGGACGGACAAGTTTCTTTTCTCTGGTTAGTTTTTCAAAGTGACTGAAACAATCTTGGCGGGATATTGAAGGAAGGCGAATCCTTTAGGCACAGAGAGAGGAGCTACTGTGGGGGCATAGCTGGTCTTTTCGGATCATACTGAAGTTATTTAATTTTGCATAAAAGTTTAATTATTTTAATTTAATGATTTTATTTATATTTATTAAAAAAATTTAATTACATTTAAAACTTTTTAACTATATTTTATAAAAAAAATAATATGTATGATTGATTGGAAAGTTATTATGTTTTAAAATCTTAATTATTTTTTAACTACATTTTATTAAAAAAAAATAATATGTATGATTGATTGGAAAGTTATTATGTTTTAAAATCTTAATTCTGCAAATTATTAGAATTGGTTTCATAGTAATTTCTCTATTCACAAGTTTAAAGTTTAATAATTGTTTGTTGTGGCTATATAGTGAAATTGGGTCCAAGGTAGTAGCAAAAATGAAGAACAGTGAGAAATCATTGTTATAGAATGAGAATAGTGTATATGTTAAGATGGATTTAAAAAAAAGTTTAATGATTGTTTATTGTGGCTATATAGTGAAATTGGGTTCAAGGTAGTAGCAAAAATGAAGTACAGTGAAAAAACACTATTACATAATGAGAATAGTGTATATAGTGAAATTGAGTCCAAGGTAGTAGCAAAAATGAAGTACAGTGAGAAATACTGTTACAGCGTGAGAATAGTGTATATGTTAAGATGGATTTAAAAAAAGTATGCACCAGGTGTTATGTTGAAGGTATTTAATTTTGCATAATTTTTTTTTTTTTTAAATTTAATGATTCTATTTATATTTATTAAAACTTTTTAATTACATTCTAAATTTTTTAACTATATTTTATTTTTTTTATAAAATGTATGATTGATTTGAAAGTTATTATGTTTTAAAATTTTAATTCTGCAAATTATTTGAATTGGTTTCATAATAATTCCTCTATTCACACGTTTAAAGTTTAATGATTGTTTGTTGTGGTTATATAGTGAAATTGGGTACAAGGCAGTAGCAAAAATAAAAAACAGTGAGAAAACACTGCAATTTGCTTTTGTAAATCTTAGTTTTCATTGATCTTAGAGAAGAGATGGATAGCTTGTTGTGATGCTTTTGTAAATCTTAGTTTTCATTGATAGTAGAGAAGATATGAATAGCTTATTATGAGTATATATATATATATATATATATATATATATATATGTGTGTGTGTGTGTTTTTAATTAAAAAAATATAGATATATGTAAGTTTGATTAAAAAAAGTGTAGAGTACAATGTTATTGTTTTGTTTTCATTAATAATTATAATAATTAAATGCAGAGATTGTTTAATGATTAGTGTTGAAAATAATACTCTTATAAATCTATTCATCTCAATTATTTTCATTTGTTTATGAAAAAAATGATAATCATATTCAACCAAAAAAAAAAAAAACTAGATATTTATGTCATCCCCTATTTGCATACACATTTATTATTTGTAATAAAAATAGTCACAAAGTGTACAGAGTACAATGTTACTAGTATTGTTTTGTCTTCATTAATAATTAGACGCAGTAATTGTTTAATGGCTAGTTATGTCATCACCTATTTGCATACACATTTATTATTTGTAATAGTACAGAGTACAATGTTATTAGTATTGTTTTGTTTTCATTAATAATTAGACGCAGTAATTGTTTAATGGCTAGTGTTAAAAATAGTATCCTTACAAATCCATTCATCTTATTTTCATTTGTTTATAAAAAGATGATAATCATATTGAACTCAAAAAAAAAAATACTAGATATTTATGTCATACATATATGTATAATAAAAAAAGTCACAAAGTTTATTGTATATAATAAATTTTTTTTTTCTGTATAAAGTTTATTTATTATAAACATATATATTACAAATGTTCAAAATTTATTATACATATTTTTTCTATGTGCCAATTGTTGTTAATAACATTTTGTTTTATTTATGCATTAACAATGGTCATTATAATTTTGGTTACACCTTGCACATCCTAGTGGAGCTTTCATTCCCGGATTCTATTAATCCATCTATGCACTAATGTGAGAAGGAGAAGGAGATTTCCATCTATATGCACTAATGTGAGGAGAAGGAGATTTTAGAAAGAGTCATATGGTGTACCAAGATCGCATCTAGGTGAGTTGAAGATGACAAGGGTAAGTGACTTCTAGTGTTAATTATGATAGAAGCACTCAAAACTAAATTTAAATATAAAGTGACATAAGCTAGTGCCAATTGAATTAGAAGCACATGGTATGGGTAGAGCTTTCAATTTCAAGGTGTTGCCAAAACTAATGTTGCGAATGCCACATACAATGAAATCTCTAAGGGAAATAAGGGATGGCATCAATAAAGTAAAAAAGGAAGAGCCATAGTGGTTTGCTTACCTTATGAAAAATGGGAAAATGTAATGGCATGGAAAAATGGGAATGAGGTTATATCATTGGTTCATACAATTCTAAACATGTCCCATGCACAAAACTCTGAAACATTAAAGGAGGATGTTGCAAAAGTGATAATAAATAAATATTAAATATTATAAAGCAAGGATTTTGTTGGTTCTCAACATATTTATAGACATAGACTTGATTCATTCCATCGTGGATATACCAAAGGAGACTTTGTTTTAATGAAAGTGATAAGAGTTGGCATGTTGATTGAAAGATTCAATGGAGATAGAAAATGTGGGGATGAACAATAGAGAGTTGCAACTTAAATTCATCAAAGATCAATAAAGGACGTGGGTAAGAACATTTGTATCCATGTGTGTGTCAAGTGCATGTTGGTTGTATGATATCCCTTTCCATTGGTTAGAAGCTATAGATATAATTATTAATATAGAAGGGCACACATATAATTGGGTTGAGTATGTAGCAACATTATTAGATAATTATGAAACATACAAGTGGAAGTCAAAATCCATTAGGTTTTTATTTCTCCTGGAATTCATAGTGTTAGCACTGAGAGTCACCTTCAAAACTGCTAGAGGATAAGCCTAGTACCCATCAAAATGTAAAGATAAGCTTGGTTTTGAATTGGTGGGTTCACAAGACTTTAAAGAAAGGAAAAGACAACAAAAATCATTGTAGATCAATGATAGACCATTGGACTATGGAGTCATAAACAATTTGCTCAATGAAGATATTTAAGCTCCCTATCAAACAAAATATTTGTATAACGATGAAGAGAAGAATAAGAGAGTAACATAAAGACAGGCATTCGCTAAGCAGAGATCCTCTCTGCAAAGAGAATTTAGATGTGTTTGAACAGTAAGCAATGATAGATAGGCAAGCTTACAGTAGATCCTCTACCGCATCAGGAATATATCGATCAAAGGCAAATTTTAATCGTTAAAATCAACAATTACATTCAGACAAGATGAAGAATAGAACATAGAACATAGGAGACAAATTTGATGAAACAATTCATATGAGTCTTTAATAACAATACAATTTACAGCTACATGCCCTTCCGGCTTACAAATTGAAATATACAGTCATAAACATTTCTCAAAACTTCCTTCGGTCTTGGGCCGAACCCCCTCCTCCTTTTACATATCATTCATCTGATGTATTTATAGTCAAACAATAGACATGTCTTGCTGCTTGGGCGCCTCTTCTCCAGTGCCATATGTCTTCTCTTGTCTGTCATGTTCCTTCTATTAGAAGGAAACTTCGGTCAGTATGGGCCTGCAGGAAAATCCGCCCTTTGTGGTACTTCGAGCTAACAGTTTTTTGTCTCCTCGACCAGACCCCCCATGCTTCCATTTAATGGGGGTAGTCGATTGTTCAACCACCAGTCCTTCTTTCATTGACTAATTTATCCTTGGGATCGGGATGAGGCCTTATGCCTAGTTTGTTGCCACGCATTGCTCTCGGATTGGGCCCTCTATAAACACGTAATTGCAGAAGTCGGCAAGGGCAGTTTGGATCTACATTGCTCCGACCCCCGCAATCCACCACCAACTGCCACATACCTCTTTAGCTATACCATGATTTCGATTGCGGGACCGCTATAAGATTTTAGCGTTTGAGCATTTTCTTTCCCTGCAATGAAGTGTGGTCGTCGATCTTGTCGCAGTCCACGATCTGGGAACGCCCTGCTGCAAAGATCAACAGTTCTTGTTGATTTGAGATCAATGGTCCATAATTACTTTGGGAGTTCGGGCTTTGGGCCTTTTCAATGCATAGTTCTTACAATCCTTTGGAGTGTCGTATCTCCGAAGTGAGAGATCGACCTCCACATGTCATCTTGTTTTGGATGAACAAGATTCACTTCAGGAGTTTTCTTCGGCTTGCTTGCGTGATCCTCTGAGTGTTGTATTTCCAAAGTGTTAGATATGCTTGCACGTGGCCTCTTGATTTGGACGGTCGAGATTTACTTCAAGAGATTCTTGCTCTAGTGCTTCACTCTACAGACCTTCCAGAGTGCTAAGTCTCCGAAGTGAGAGATATGGCGTCACGTTTCCTCGTTGATGGATGGTCCAGAGGAATTCCGAGCTTCGGGCCTTTGGGAGTCCTTTACTCACACAACTTCTGCTTGCTTCCTCCTGGAGTATGAGATCACCTGACACGCGTCCCTTGCTTGAAGATCGACGACCATAAGTGATTGCAGGATCACCACTTGCACAAACTTTAATTTCCTTCCCAATCCCCGCAATGTAAAGATTCTCATTTGTAGCGAGATCGAGATGCACCGCTGATCCATTGATCTAGCAAGATCAATGATCCTGAGCGATTGCGGGCTCACAACTTGCAGAAACTTTAATTTTCTTCCCGATCCCTACAATGCCTTCCCACTGTCGATCTCTCTCCAATGAGATCTGATGGTCGTGATTTAATCTTTGCTTGATCTGATGACCGATTTTTCTCTCGCTCAGATCTTATTGTTGAAAATTGAACCTGCTTTTTTGCTTGTATTACAACCCCAAAATGGACTGCTATGAATGCTGCATTTTGCTCATAGTTTTTGCCTGCGCATACAACACACTTGACCGCCCTGTCTTTATCAACCAAAAGAGGAAAAACTTATAGGAAGGCATGCAGGAAAGGGAGAGACTCGGAAGAGGTGTAGACATAGGTTTTAACAATAACTATACATGACCCATGATAACTTTATCTGCTAACACATAGCAATGGCTTGAATACAAATTTATCATGGGATATCACAAGTTCTAATTGTCTTGTTGGGATTTTTAATCACTACACAAATGAATCAATGATACATGGGTAAAATATTCCTATGCTCTACTACTTCCCTAGCGTCCCTAACTTAGCTTTTGTAGAACCAACATTTGGCATTGTTCAATCAAAATCATGCTTCTTTCTTTTCTACTTTTTAGTTCGAGTGCTTGTCTTCCACACTTTATAGAACCCATCTAACCCCTATCGATTCAAATTTTTTGTATTTATGCTTTCTTGGAAAGAGAAACCATTGAACAAGAAGTTGTTACACCAACTTGTTGGACCACGTTTGTCGTTAAACCAAAAGGTTGACTTGTGTTGATATTATGGTAGTTGGAGGAGGTATTAACCTCCATGTGTAACCTTTGGCTAGAATAGAATATTCTGGAAGCAAGAGAAACCCTAAACAGATGTGTAAAAACCTAGAAGACAAGTCGTCTCAGTAAAAGAATTAATATTAAAGTATTATCCTCTAAAAGGACAAGTCGACCCAAACATGTGACAAGAACCACTATAAATAAGAGATGATCTAGCTCATTTGTACTCACCTCACCTCACTCACTCTCTCAAGTATGGCACAAGTTTGGAGTTGTAGCTGCAAGGATGGAAGGTGGATCTTCTGGGTTGGTTCTTGGTCTCTCTCTCTAGCGCTATCTAGCCTAAGATATGTGCCCTACATTCTAATATCTCTTGGTGGTATTCTTGGTGACATTCTTGGTGGTATTATGATATTCTTGATGGTATTCTTGGTAACTGCAACTTCGACTGCTGCAATTGAGTATTGTTCTTGTTCTGTGGCTTTGGGACTTTCGGTTTGGTGAGCTATCTTTGGAGAAAGATGCGCTCTCTTGGTTATCTGTTGGTTCTAGTGCTTCTTACAGAATCATTCTATCTAGCAAAGGTTATGGTGCTTGGGGGTGGCTGCGTACCTATGGTTGGGTGACAATAGTGATATTGTCTATGGTAAAATGAGCACATCGAATATTTTAATAGGTTATGGGCCCACACCACCTTCATGACAGTCTAACCGTTGGAAGGTAAAGTGATAGTTCTTTGTTAATCTTGTTGTGGCACCAGTTGCAGCTGCAACTAGGGTTTCTGATCTTGCAGTTGCAACAAGCCCTAATCCAACTCTTTAGGCACCTTAAGTGAAGCGTTGGACCTAAGTTCTGGATATTCTAGTGCACCTTAGACTAGCACACCTCTTGGTACTCTCAGCCAACAAAAATTTCAAGTTTGAGCTTTTGGGTCAAAGTCAAAGTCAAAGGTTGACTGGTCAAAGTCAAAGATTGGCTGGTCAAATTCAAAGTCAAAGGTTGACTTTTGGTCAAATTTGATTTTGTGGTCAAAGTTGAAATTTCAGAGTTTCTAGCTTGTTCTAATCATTGAACACTTTTTATTCAGTTTCTAACCTCTTCTTGTTAAGATGGTGTCTAGTTTCAGATTAGAAGACAAGCTGAATGACGCTACAAATTTCAAATGTATGCACTTGTATATGCTTTTCAAGTTACATCATCTAGCAAAGCATGAATGTGTTTGCAGGGAATGTACAAAGAGAACTTATCCAAACAATGATCTTGGATTCAGTACATTCAGAGGAACAAGCAGTTGAGGCTCCAGGTTCCAGGTATGATTGATCAAATTGTTAAGTTTCAATTTGCACATATAAAGGTAGATAGTTTCTATAGTACAAGTAAACACTATAGTTGTGACAACAATATTTGAAAGGTTCTATTACTATTAGGTATAATTGGTTGCATGCAAGTACTATTGATAAATATGTGTATTGCACTTGTTTGCGAAATGAACTAAAATCTCCTCTAGGAGATATTTTGTGTTCTCGGGCAGGTCACCTTGGTAATTCTATGATCCTTGTTACCATAGATATGTTCTTATGAAAATTCTATTGGAAATATTTTTTCTCTTGTTGTTCTTGTTCCGGGAAGGTCACATGCGATAGATCTGAGAAGGAGCTAGAGTGACAATTGAAAAACATGGAGAACATGACTCCATCAAATGGCGAGGAAGCTGATCTCACCAAGTACCAATTCTAAAGGAAGCTTGTAAAACAAAAGAAGTTTTGGACATCGTTCACTCAGATGTGTGTGGACCAATATCAACCTCCTCACTAAGCGAGAGAGTACACCTCAGATGATTTCAAGACATTCTACAAAGAGGTCGAGATTAGGAGGGAACTCACTACTCTCTACAATCCTCAGCAAAATGGTGTAGTAGAAAGAAAGAACCGATACATTGAAGAATATATCAAGGCAGTGATGAATGACCATAATATATCCATGTTTCTATGGGGAGAAGTAGTTATGACTGTTAGAATATAGAAGATGGTGTGCTCGTTTTACCATTGACGATACCCTCGTCACCCAACCATAGGCTGAAGCCACCCTCCGAGCACCTTAACCTTGACTGAGAATTACTCCAAAAGAAAACCCTAGGCTAGATAGCCAAACAAAGGTGTAGTGCATCTTCCTCCAAGGATAATGCATCAACAATAGTTGATCAAATAGTCCAAACCCTAGCCAAGAGATAGTCCAAGCTCATATTGAAAACTAGCTGCTACTGCAGCTGCAACTGCAACTCTCCTCCACATGTGCGCACCAAACTGGGAACTGCAGTGCGCACCAAACTAGGAACTACAATTCTAAGATGCTGTCAAATGAGAACTGACGCCCTGTATTTATACTAGTTCTGCCAGATTTGTTGGGGCCGACTTCTCCTTCTGGATATGTGTCTGTTCAGTGTATTATTATTATTTCTAGCCGACTTCTTCTCTTGGAGGCTAATAACCTAATATAAATTATCTTCTTAAGCCGACAAGACTTCTAGGGTTATTAGCCAACTCATTAGGGTTTTCTCTTGCTCTCCGGAGTCTTCTATTCTTGTCAGGTTCACACATGGAGGTAAATAACTCCCGCAACTACCATAATATTAACACTCCCTCCTAGCTAGGGAGGTATTACAGGTAATGGACTTGAGCACAAAAACATACCATTTACCTGGTAGCATCAATATAGTCGTCTAGACTATTTTATGACTAGATCATGAGCATCACCATCACCATCAGCTACATCATCTCTCAGAACCATACTTCATCTGAGTAATTAGACATGATGTTGGATAAGTCACTCACACCATAGAGTGATACAGGAGCCACTCTTATAATCTAGAGGAGTAAATTCTCTGAACCAATTTCCGTTTGGAAAATCTTTGTTCATCATTCGTCTGGATGGTGATTATTTTCAATAAACTATTGATAGTCTTCAAGGCAGTTAGAACATAAATAGAACACAACTGTGTCTATCCATAGTAGTACATAACTACAATCCAGTGGTTCACTACCACACCAAGTAACACACAAGTACTTGATCAACAACGCATGGTTGCCAACAATGGAACATATCCACCACAGTAGTCCTCATTTACTGTCATACAGTCTTCATAACAAACATCTGATAGCAACTTGCATAGAAATAATGTTATGATATAAACTGATTTGTCTAGGCCAATCTTTCACTCACATCTGTAAGCTCTGAAACAATATCTGCCTCAAAATAGTGGAACATATCCACCACAATAGTATATCTCTACTGTCTGGAGACAGGTAGTCTCCATAACAACAATCTGATGCCATCTTGCACATAAAATATTGTTAAAAATAAACTGAATCATCTGGGCCAATCTTTCACTCACGTTTGTGAGATTTGAAAGAATATCTTCCCTCATCAGCAATGGGCTATTTGCCCTATTCTTCTCAAACAAGGAAGAAGGATTGTTTCTAATTTTTGAGCCTGGACCATTCCTCACCCTGGGCCATTCTTCTTACACTAATCAAAGTGCACCCTGGACATAATGTATAAACCCTAAGGAATGTCTGAGTTTGGACCATTCCTCACCTTGGGCCATTCCTCCTACACTAATCAAAGTTCTCCCTGGAGAGAATGTATAAACCCTAAGGAATGTCTGTCCTGGACCATTCCCCACCCTGGGCCATTCCTCCTACACTAATCAAAGTGCACCTTGGAGAGAATGTATAACCCTAAGGAATGTCTGTCCCTGATTGCTGAGCTTGGACCATTCCCCACCCTGGGCCATTCCTCTTACAATAATCAAAGTGCACCCTGGAGATAATGTAAAAACCCTAAGGAATGATTGTCCAGACCATTTCCTCCGTTAACCACAAGAGGAAAAGATTGTCCTGCATCAACCTCCAAAACAGACCATTCCTCATGTTAACCATAATGAGAAATCACTATCCGGCGAGGCAGGCTAGTCTTCTTGAGGAACCCTCAAGAAGAGAGACTGAACTAGACCACTCCCCATGTTAACCACAATGGGAAGTCGTTGTCTATGATACATCAACAATCAAACTACTTTTCATGTTAACCACAATGGAAAGTGACTGTCGTCAGAAATCTCAATCCACTTTCCGAACAGGAAGGCATCTGTCCAAGATGGACTATTTTTCAATGAATGTCTTCGATAATATTTTCAGTGCTCCCTCCTAACTTGGAGAGTCATTTCTTCCTTTTCCAATAAGAAGGAAGTTGTTTCCACGAGCTCCAACTTGAATATGCAAACTCTTTCATCTTGGATAGAAGCTTTACCAAAATGTCTGCTTATTTGCATATCTATGGAGATATGTATTGGAGAATCATTTTCTCCTTTTTAGACTTTATTATGGATAATGTAATTCTTGATTTCAAATGTACTTTAGTCTGGAACACTGTGAAGGCTTCATGTAGATCTGAATAATAGAGTATATCATAGTTGGAAAGCTGGAACATATCTATGTGGCACTTCTTCTGTCATCATGAGATCTGATCTACTGAGTAGTTATCTTGATGTTATAGGAAATCTTCACCACGCTTCTGCTGTGCACTGGAGGTTCTCCACCAAGTTATCTTCTTCTTATCTGTATACAGGAGTCTCTTTCTGGTATGCCTCGAAGTCTTGAGATTTCTCTTCATACACTCTTTATTCAATTTTTCTGGAGACTATTCTTTGCATTCATCTGATGTAGAACTCCAACTTATGGATCTTGCAGATGATATAATGACTCATGTAGTGATATGTCTGGTGTACTGGAACAAGTAATCATTATAGTCTTCTCCCTCCATATGGGAGAACCTCTGCTTCTAGATCTCGCCATGCTTTCATTCATAAGTCTTCCATGCACTGTTCTTCATCACGATTTTCAGTTCTTCTGCTTGATTTCTTTCATATTAGGCTGGTAATCTTGTGATTCTTGATATAATGACTGGTTGTTCCGGTTCCTCTTTCTTTCTTAGAATCCTCATGTTCTTCTTCATGTTTTTCTTTAGCTCTTGGGTCCATGGAGCTTCTTATAGATTCCATGCCCTAGAGATTCCACTTCTTCCTTTCATCATAGGATCATGGATCTGGATGAACAACCAGGAATAATTTAAGGCTTCTTTTCAAAGAAGTCTTCTTCTGCGGTTGAACTGAACATGTATTGTCTTTCATGGCTGCTACCATGGATATATATATATATATATATATATATATATATTTCATCATCTTCAATGGATCATAGGATTATCTCCCTCCTAACCCTTGCTTCATGTAAGAGTGTAAATAATCGGCTCCCTCCGTCTGATAGAGTCCACACTTCCATCTGCAACCTTATTGTCTTCTGCAATATATAATTGGCTTTCTTGTCTAACAGAGTCCATGCTTCCGTCTTGTTGTCTTCTACAAAAACGTCATAAGTCTTTTTCCAATTTCCTCTCGATTGCTAACTTCTTTCTGTCTTTGCTTCTACTGAGTTTCTTCATTATTGATTTAATAGCTTCCACATGATTTGTATCTCATCTTTTCATGTGTATTATCTAATGATATCCATTTTCATCTTGTTTGTTCTTCCATGGATAGTTCTTCTTGGAACACATTATCTTTTTAAGAGATAGATATATAAGATATGTACAGAGACGATGCAAACACGAAATAAGAAGAGTGTTGTTACCTTTTTAGAAGAAGAAGTCTCTTCCATCCTACTTAGTCTTCTTTGTAGGTTCCTTTTCTTCGGCAATCGATGTTTCATGTTTCTCCTTCCTTTTCTTTAGCTCAGGAAACTGATTCTTGTAGTGACCGTACTTTTGACAGTTGAAGCATTGTACTTTTGAAATGTCTTTCTCTTGATTTGGCTTCCTCCTTGAGCCAAACTTCCCTTTGTTCCTAAAGTTCTTGAATCTTGCTATGAAAGCTTGATCGTTGTACTTCTTTTGGGGTTTCTCTCTTGCATTGATCCTTGATTCTTCTTGAGCACAGCAAGTCCAAAGTTCTTCAAATATCAGGTACTCCTTCCTTGTGTTCATGCTTGCGGAAAATGCATCCCATGTCTTGGGAAGACCATTGAGTACTATGTTCACCAATTCCTTCTCTAAAGTGATCTCTTCAATAGCTTTTAGTTGATCTCTTAACTAGGATATCCTTACAAAGTATGATGTTATGTTGTCGTCATCATTCATCTTCATGTCACATAGTTCATTCTTTAGACTCATAACTTGTCCAATGTTTCTAACTGAGAAGAGATTTGTTAGGGCATCGTACATCTTCTTCGATGAGTCAAGATGGGAGATGTAGGGTATCAAGTGGTATTTTATAGAATCCACTATGATACTCATGGCATTGATGTC
>ML807092.1:291119-304551 GCA_009831015.1 Picea engelmannii
TTTCACAATATCCAACACTTTATTCTTAGCAAGGATGAGGTCAATCCTTGTCTTCCATGCTCTGAAGTTAGAGGCTCCATCTAACTTGTTCTTAGACTTCATAGAGTTAGTCATGGCTTGCTTGACTTGGTCAAACCCTAGATTTGACTAGAAATTCAAACTTCATGTCTTGGCTTGCTGAGAGTATCAGGAGATGCGTTGGGCTAGAGTGCACTGATCTATCTGGAGATTAGGTCAATCCATTCACTTAAGGTGCCTCAACAAGAGGTTTAGGGTTTCTGCAATCGCTCCTGCTAGTAACCCTAGCGACAGTGTCCTGGAAGTTGCTTCTGCTAGTAACCCTAGCGAAAGTTCATCAACGAGCTCAATATCCTAGCGGCTATGTTTCCTTCCAGCGTTTAGACTGAATGAAGGAGGTGTGGGCCCATAACCTGTTAGAATATAGAAGATGGTGTGCTCATTTTACCATTGACGATACCCTCGTCACCCAACCATAGGCCGAAGCCACCCTCCGAGCACCTTAACCTTGACTGAGAATTACTCTGGAAGCCAAACAAAGGTTAAAAATAGTTGACTATGACTATTTGGTGCACTATCCTTGGAGGAAGATGTGCTAGATAGCCAAACAAAGGTGTAGTGCATCTTCCTCCAAGGATAGCGCACCAACAATAGTTGATCAGATAGTCCAAACTCTAGCCAAGAGATAGTCCAAGCTCATACTGAAAACTAGTTGCTGCTGCAGCTCTCCTCCACATGTGCGCACCAAACTGGGAACTGCAGTGCGCACCAAACTGGGAACTGCAATTCTGAGACGCTGTCAAATGAGAACTGATGCCCTGTATTTATACTGGTTCTGCCAGATTTGCTGGGGCTGACTTCTCCTTCTGGATATGTGTCTGTTCAGTGTATTATTATTATTTTTGGTCGACTTATTCTCTTGGAGGCTAATAACCTAATATAAATTATCTTCTTGAGCCGACAAGACTTCTAGGGTTATTAGCCAACTCATTAGGGTTTTCTCTTGCTCTCTGGAGTCTTCTATTCTCGTCAGGTTCACACATGGAGGTAAATACCTCCAGTAGCTACCATAATATTAACAATGACAACCATATATGTTCAGAATAAAAGTCCTCATCATATGTTGAAGAACATGACTCCAGAAGAAGCTTTCTTCAGAAAGAAGCCAAGTGTTGAACACTTGAGGATCTTTGGTTGCCAACTCAATAAGAAAGAATGGAAGGAAGCTATGATGGAAGAATATCAATCCATCATGAAAAATTATGTATGGGAAATCATACCTAGACCTGAAGGAAAGTTTGTAGTCACTTCAAAATGGGTTTACAAGATAAAGCATGTAGTCGATGGAAGTATCGATAAATACAAGGAAAAAATTGTGGCTAGAGGGTTCTCCCAGCAGGAGGGAGAATACTATGATGAGACGTTTACTCCTGTTGCTAGATATACCTCTATTAGAGCCATCATATCTCTTGTAGCTTCCATGGGTTGGAGTTTACATCAGATGGATGTAAAGACCGATTTTTCTCAATGGAGTAATTGAGGAAGAAGAATACATAGAACAACCTCAAGGTTTTGAGGTACACTCGATAGAAACCCATCTATGTTGATTGAAGAAGGTCGTGCATGGACTCAAGCAAACTCCAAGAGCTTGGTATGCACGAATTAACAATTACTTGATGAGACTTGGAATTTCCAAGAACTATGTTGATCCATATCCTTATTACAAGGTTGTGAATGATGCACCTGTGATCCATCTACTATATGTTGATGATTTGTTTTTGACAGGTGCAGAGCCTCTCATTATTCAGTGTAAGAAGGATCTAGCCTCTGAATTTGATATGAAAAATCTTGGTCTCATGCATTATTATTTGGACTAGAAGTATAGCATAAACATGATGAAATATTCTTGGGGCAAGGGAAGTATGTCGTAAAGACTCTTCAGAAGTTTGGGATGATGGATTGAAAATCCATGGAAACTCCCATGGTGACAGTTGAGAGACTCTGATTATGATCTAGTAGAATCGTCTCTGTACCAACAATTGATTGGTTCATTGATGTATTTGGTGAATACCTGACCAAAAATTTTCTTTTCTCTGAACTCGTTGAGCCAATTCCAGGTGGAACCTAGACATGAGAATTGGATAGCTGCAAAACATATTTTGAGATATCTTCGTGGGATGCTAAATTATGGTTTGAAATAAGACTCAAACAATGATGTACAACTGCATGGATTTATTGATTCAGATTTGGCAGGGAGTGCCGATAACATAAAGAGTACTTCTGGTATATGTTTCAATTGGGATCTGCTATGATATCATGGGCTAGAAGGAAACAAAATTCTATTGCTCTCAACACTGTAGAATAATAGTATATTGCAACTTGTGATGCTCGTACGAAAGCAGTATGGATCTGTAAGCTGATTTATGGACTATCTGATCAGGTCTTGGATTCGAATGTGATATATTGTGATAATCAGAGTTGTGTGAAGATTTTAGAGAACCCCGTGTTCCATAACAGGTTGAATCACATTGAGATCAAGTACTATTTTATATGTGATAAATTCTAGAAGGGAGAAGTGATTCTCCAATACATCTCCACAGATGAGAAGACAACTGATATTTTGACGAAGCCTATGTCCAAGATAAAGTTTGCATACTTGAGGGGCAAGCTAGGACTCATGGAGATTTCTCCCTTGGTTGAAAGGGACGATATGAATTCCTCGGTTGGGAGGGAGTGCTAATATATGGCATCGTGGATAGTTAGTGTGTTGGTGGACAAACATTCTCCCTATGGAGAATGGTCCAGGATGAAAAATTGTTGATGTGTATCATGCTAGTACAACTTAGATATGATGCTTCAACATCATGTTAGTACAACTTAGATATGATACAGATGTATTGAGTCGCATCATGCTAATACAACTTAGACATGACACATTGGAATCATGCTAGTACAACCTAGATACGATGCTTATGGCTGAGTCACATCATGCTAGATATGATCATGATAATATAGCTTAGATATGATGCAGAGCATCATGCTAGTACAACTTAGAGATGATGCAAGTGACTCACATCATGCTAGATATGATCATGATAGTACAACTTAGATATGATGCAGAGCATCATGCTAGTACAACTTAGAGATGATCATATAGCTTATAGATGATGCAGAGGCATTGATCTACAACATGTGAGTACAACTTAGATATGATGCAATCACATCATGCTAGTATGGCTTAGAGATTATGTAGATGGTACTCCACATCATGCCGGTACAACTTAGATATGATGCATTCACATCATGCTAGTACGAATTAGAGATGATACAGTGGAGAGGATGGTTCTTGTAGCTATTGTGGGACATTCAACATCTGTTGGGACAACTATTCTTCTAGGACATATGTATGGATTAGAATAATGGTACCTGTATCACTCTGTTGAGTGAGTGACTTATGCGAGACACTTTGTTGAGTGCGCTAAGTCTAGAACATGACTTATTCAACATCATGCCTGGTTACTTAGATGGAGTATGGCCTCGAGAGATGATGCAGATGATGATATGATTTGATTCCATGAGACTGGTTTACTGCATGGTGATCGCTTGTGTATCTATTAGTTGATTGAAGTGGAGATTGTGTGTCTCAAGACAATAGATATGTACTACTATGGTGGATGTGTTCTACTGGTAGTGATTGTATGTCACTAATTAATAGTCGTGCACTACTAGGAGTGGTTGTGTACCACTAGATAATAGTTGTATACTACTATGGATCGACACTGTTGTGATCTATTGGATGGAATTTTTAGTAATTGTGTACTACTATTGGATTGCCATGGAGATTACCAGTAGTGTTGAAGGTGTTCCCTAGGCTGGTGTGCCAACCAGTAGTGTTGGAGGTGATTGTCATCTAGATGGATAGTGATGATGATGCTTGTGACTTGATTATGAGATAGCCTGTGTGGCTATGATTATTCTAACTGTACGATGGTCTGATAGACTATGTGAGCCTTGTCCATACCATGTGAAATGGATGGATGTGTTTGAGACCATTACAATTAATACCTCCCTAGCCAGGAGGGAGTGTTGATGTTATGGTAGATGAGGGAGGTATTAACCTCCATGTGTAACCTTTGGCTAGAATAGAATATTCTGGAAGTAAGAGAAACCCTAAACAGATGTGTAAAAACCTTAGAAGACAAGTCAGCTCAGTAAAATAATCAATATTAAAGTATTAGCCTCTAAAAGGAGAATTTGACTCAGACATGTGACAAGAGCCACTATAAGTAAGAGATGATCTAGCTCATTTGTACTCACCTCACCTCACTCACTCTCTCAAGTATGGTGCAAGTTTGGAGCTGCAAATACAAGGATGGAAGGTGGATCTTCTGGGGTGGTTCTTGGTCTCTCTCTCTCTAGCGTTATCTTTCCTAATATATGCACCCTACCTTCGAGTATATCTGGTGACATTCTTGGTGGTATTCTGATATTCTTAGTGGTATTCTTGGTAACTGCAACTGCAACTGTTGCAACTGAGTATTGTTCTTGTTCTATGGCTTTGGGACTTTCTGTTTGGTGAGATATCTTTGGAGAAAGATGTGCTTTCTTGGTTATCTATTGGTTCTAGTGTTACTTCAGGAATCATTCTATCTAGAAAAGGATACGGTTCTTAAGGGTGGTTGTGTGCCTATGGTTGGGTGACAATAGTGATATTGTCTATGGTAAAACGAGCACATCGAATATTTTAACAACTTGTTAGTTTCCGATACAAACCACCAAAATTAATGCATCCACAAGAGGTTTTTAAACCATGTCACGATTTCGAAAGGAGGTGTTGACCACAAAATCAACAATCTATTGAGATTTTATGTAATTTTATGTAAGTGTAATTGTATTGGTTATTCCTAAGTGTAATTGTGAAAGGGTTTATTGATAAGTCATGTCTTTTAGGTCTTTTAGAGTATAAATAGAGTTTATATCGAGTCATTTTGATCATTTGTTGAATATAAGTATAAGAGAGTAGTACACACTTATCTAGGAGGCTATTCTTGGTTCATTTCTGGGTCTCTTTGGTCTTGATTTCATAAAAGAGAATTGTATGACATTGTGTGTAATGTACCCCGAAATTTGCTACAAAAAAATAATCGATAGGGAAAAATTAAAGTCTAAAGTTAATAAAACTAAACATGAGAGAAGAGTAATTAATCGACCCATGAAGATATATTCTCATCATACCACTCTCATAGGCATAAAGGTTTTCCTTCCTAGCAGTTTCATCTTAACTAGAAGGAATTAAAACCCAAAATATAACTTATTGTTATATTCTATTACACTATTCCATAGTGTTTGAAGGATTAACCCCTAACCTATATTAATTAAGTTATTACACAAATCTACAATGCATTAAGGATTGATCCATCATTTATATTTCTTATAAGCTAGGAGGAAATAATTCCCCAAAAAAACATAACGATGGATTGTGCAAATCATTATACATAAAGGCCCTCCCCAAATAGGTTTTATACAACATTTTTATACCTGACAATTAACAATTTTCCCTAAGTCACGACCAAGGGACCATAAGAGGAGTTCGTTGTGTTAGGTATTAGACTTACCCGAAGAGGATGGAAGCATGTCTTAAAATGATCCTTAGTCTTACCACCTAGGAACACAAGGGACACGATGGAACTCTTTGTGAAAAAATGGATGCCAAATCACTCCTGTACATCGAACGTTCAAACCTGTCGCAACATTTAAGGTATCGTAGGTTCTTTAATCAAGGAAATACCTACCTAGTACCCCAAGTTCTGACACTCCAGAAAACTATCCAATGTGATTCCTCCACTTCAGTCGGATTCACATGGCAATGGGAGGGCATACTCTATCATTCTTTATGCTATGGTCAATGGGATCGAGGCACCATTACACTCCATCGTAATCAACATTTCTTTTCTTGTTTCATTAGTTCCCTCCACAATATTGCTCCCTGTAGTCGGGTTACTCTAATGGCGTTCGAACCTAAGTGCAGATAGAGGCAACAACGTGTTGTAGGGCATCGACAGGGTTTCGTATGACCAGGTAAGAGATCTACATGTTGTGTAAATTGTTTGAAGATTTTTTTGGTATAAAACATTTTTCAGTTGGGTTTATAAACCACATTTCTTGTGCTATGTTTTCTCTGTTTAGTGTTGAAACCTCATTCTGCTATGTGTATCTGCTAGGGTTGAAACCACCCTCTGGTGCTATGCTCTGTATCATTCTGCATTTTTTTTCCAGGTTTGAAACCCAAGGATAGGAACTCCCACAATAAGAAACTATTTACACTCACCTGTGTTGTTACCCTTTATGTTTTTTAACAAACCTGGTCTGGATTCGAATGAGATATTGATACCGTGGTTTACTTTCCTATGTTAAGATTTAAATTTCATGTCCTGTGTCTTTCTAAGTTCTTCCAAGTTTGAAAAATCCATGGCCAGAGTTTCATTGTATATTTCTTATAAATAATTGAACCCTTTAAGATTTATCACTTTCGGATCAAGTTTAAACAAGGGTATTGATAACTCTGTGAGCCCTTGACCGAGAGGTTTTGAGTACGGGAGAGAGGCTCTGCCCATGTATTCATCTTCCCTTGAGACTTTGCATACAATCCCATGGTGGAAGCCAATGTCCAAATCCGCTTCAATATAGTTATGGTGTTCTCTTGTTGTTCCAGGATTTGATCGTAACCTCCGACGCTTGTTGTATTTACAATTTCACTATAGCCTTGACAATTTGCTTCTTGCGTAGTTTCTTTATATTCGAACTCTGTCTATTTTCTACAGAAAAGTTGAAACAAAGTTCTTATTTAAAATGCTATCACTGTTCTTTGTAGTTTTTCATTCGGTATTTGATTTCCCCAATTTAGAATTCCATCTAGGTAATATTGTAACTATGTCTCTGTTAAGAGTTAATGTTGTCTCTGCAACTTCTTCCCTTGATGTTTCGATTTTCTCTAATTTAGAAATTTTTTCTTATAATATTGATGATTTGTCTCTACTAAAGATTATTGTTATCCCTGTAGTCGTCTTTGCTTGATATTTCGTTTTCTATAAATTAGAATCTTGTTTGCATACTTATAAATTCCTTGCATAAACGATTGTCCATAAAAATGGAACTTAAGTCGAGTTCCATGCAAGCTGTATTATAAGGGTCAACTCGTTATTCCTTCGATGAACACTAAACCCACATTCTATCGTTTGAATAACCTCATGTTTTATGCATAATAAACATGGTTTTGCAAAGGTTTGCGTGTTCTTTGTATTGACATGTTTTTTTAACGAAAAAAAGATTGTTCTTAGGAAAAAATCCATGTACACAGACTGCTACCTTTTGTGTCTTTGTAATTACTTCTTGGTTGTTACTCTGTTACTGTAATTACTTCTTTGTAATACTCATTGTAATTAGACTCTGTAGTTTTTATCTCTATATTAGACTTAAATTCTTGATTAATTTATGATTTTGGATATGAGTTTGATGATGGGTCCCTTTTCTTGCGAGGGAACACATCAAACTACTATGAGCCCACTCCTTCCTTGAGTTGTGGACTTCTTATTTCACAAAAAAGGGATGGATGGAATTCAACCAATCTCGAGATAAGTACATGCCTTTTTTTTTTTTTCTGTTTAACTTATTCCTTCGATTTGATCGAGATGGTTTAGTAATCATATATTGAATTCCTTTTTGCAGGTTAATTGTGTGTACCACGATTCTGTGAAGGGAAAACATCATGTTTTGAAAAGGTATTTTGGGTTCCATCACAGATTGATCTTTTGTTGAGATTTCCTTCCATAGATCAATGAAAGATTTGCGCTTTCTTTGTTGTAGACGGTTGATGTAGAGGTTTAAGTTATATTGTAAAAGGATGGTTAACAA
Organism: Picea engelmannii; assembly: GCA_009831015.1. Classification (NCBI taxonomy): domain Eukaryota; kingdom Viridiplantae; phylum Streptophyta; class Pinopsida; order Pinales; family Pinaceae; genus Picea; species Picea engelmannii. The sequence goes on from ML807092.1 coordinate 299,049, forward strand.
TGATTTATGGGCATGAAAAACCCAATTTGTATTAATATCTTTATTTAAAAGAAACTACAAGGCCATGTATACTTCAACGACCTATCATTCGCATAAAACAAATTTCCATAACAAACTCTGAGAGTATTATATTGGATACCCAAGATATTATTATATTTATCATAACACTCTAAGATTTTACCGTAGCAGAGGACTCTCTTCGTTAATATATAAATGTATATATTTACGGGACACTTAATTCTTTTCTATCTATATACAGTTCTGATTGTATGAACTTCGATAGCCTATTTTGCTTTTGATTTGCTTATGGTTTCACTTATTTCTTTTCTGAAGTAGTTTGTTTTGTGTATGGTAAATGAGAAGTAAGAAAAACAATAAATCTACTATGGCCAAGAGGTGCACATACACACATTAAACATATAGCACTTCAGAAAAACAATACTAACATGTATTTTTAAACAATGGCAAGCTACAAATATATCATGGATATGAGGCCAACTTATATAGATTTTGATTTATATATATAAATATAAAACATCCACCATACACATCAACCCTATAACATCAATCATATAACATTGAAAATGAAAGTACATAATTGAGATACATATCTGAACAATGATGTTGGGAAAACAAATGGAACAACCACGTTCCTCCCAAGTGTAGAAACAAGACAACCACAATCACTTGTCCTGATCACCCCCTAGCCTGACCATGACTCCATAAGGGAAAATTGAGTATCACTCCTTAGCCTCTGTCACCTTGAACAATTTAGAAAAAATGTTTGTCTAACACCATATGTGCTCATAATAGAAAAACAATTATCTTTTCCTCAACATACTAAGCAACGTCCTGCCTCCCACATATGTTGTATTTATCTCATGCCTAGGACTTTGCATTCCTTTCCCTCCATAAATTCACAGCTTTACAAATCCCTGATTTTTAGGCACTGCTAGTGACATAACTCAACTTCCAACACTTGTAAAAATCAACTCTGAGTTAACTCAAACATGTTCCCCACTCATGGAGTCATAGTCAACTATTTTTAACCTGGATGTTCCATTTGGCTTCCCACATTAAATTTATTAAAATTTTTGTCTCATACATGTGTCCATCAAAAGGGGAAAGTTGACAAGTCAAACCTTTGTCCAACAGTCATAAAAATAATAATTACATACTTCCACAAATCTAAATTTGAATTTCCATAAACGGAAATTTAATTTTTTTAACTCAACTTTGAAAATATTTATTTTTGAATAATTCAAGGATATCACATTGTACATGTTGGCGGAATCTATACTAAGGAAAGTATGCATGGTTTTCTCCCCCTTGAGGGTTTCCTTGAGGATATATATTGTTGTTTTGTGGATATCTATCTTTCAGTTGTGACCCTTTTGCATATTAAATAATAATATATATATACAATATCATCTCTCTTGAAAAATCAACATGGTATCGGAACGGGACCAGGCCTAACTCCCTCACGGGAGGGCCTGAGAAAATAAGAGAGATAGTTTGCATTTGGATTCGGTGGGATTGATCTGAACAGTGAGAGAGATGGGAGCAATGAAGGAACCAATGTCATGAGCAGTGGAACCTGTCGCTACAAAGTTGGCTCCATGCCCGAAATCTAAAGCCATTGAATGTAAATATGGACTCAGAAACGAAAATCCCATCATCATATATTCAAAGTACAATGGATACGCCCTTGTCAAAGAAATGCCTTGGGTGTAATAAACACAACAAACAAATTGCACGTTATAATTCTTCCCAGGACAAAAGATCTGGTAGCCTAGCACATTTGGTTAGTTCTAGTAATTTCTTTGCTCTTATGGGATGTGTGGAAGGTGTGGAAGAGGAGGGCTATTTGGATTCCAGGACATGATTTTGTTCTCAAAGCCTTTATTATCCAATTTCTCTCTTTTACTAATTATTCGCATATCAACATATATTCATGCAACAACTAAAAAACAAAAGAGGTGGTGGCCATTTTGGTTAAAAATTAGCTGGTGATTGATAGCAGAAAACTTATGATGTGTGTGGTCATGGCTTATTTTCTTCCAGGAATGTCTCGTTCAGGCTCTACTATGGTGGGGAGCGATATTACAACACTGGCATTGAGTATAATACTCAATATTGTCTTTGAGCTTCATTCCGTTTGGAAAGTGAAGAAGCCAAATGAATTATCGAGTGCTCGTCCTCCTGAATTTAATCTGGAGACCAAATGGTATGACATAGAATGGTCCATGGTGTCCAATAGATATACGTAGAGAAACGTGATGAGGGTGACCCAGAGTTGTGCGTTGTGGAAATCCTTGAAGCTTAGGGCCATGACAGTGCCTGCGATCCTATGCACGTCTACAGATTTTTTTAAAATATCATAGGCCTAGTTTCTTATTGTGGAGTTGTCGAAGTTGGTGGAGAAATCATGATACCAAAAGACAACCACTACGGAAATTTGTGAGACATTTCCATTGAGCTACCAAAATGGTTGAGCTGCCAAGTAGAGGGATCCACCAAAGTGCTTTATTTTAAGCAATTTATTTGAACGATGGTTTCAACGATAGAATTGGGTCTCAGTGCACACAATATTTTCAACGACCACATCTCATCTATCCAAGGTGAGGATAATTGAGATAAGGAATCTACGTGGTGAGTTGGTAAAATATTAAGAATTAAAACATTGAATGACGATGTGAAAACTCATGGGATCAGATCGATTAGCTGATCACGGGTGGGACAAAATGGGATTTGCAATTTTCAATCTATTTAATTTTGGATGTGACTGTGTGCACCATGTGGTGCTGGTAGCGATGAAAATGACCAATGGAATCGTTTCAAAATATCCAAGTAATGGAATTACCATGAGGAAGAGAAAGAAGATGGAATTGTTTCAAATCCTCCAATGCAGATGATGACATTGTATATTGATAAAATGTTAGTGGGTTTATGAGTATGAGAATGTTGTGGGAGGAATTTGTATAATGTGAAATGAGAATTCCTTTGACGACAATATGTTGTAAATAAATATGCTAGAGAGGCTTATGAGAAAGGCCTATACAAGAATATATTGTCGTGTCTATTTTATGATACCAAAAATGATCCAATACGTGCAACGTAAGCCTGTAGGGGCCATCCTACATTCTTGTATGTTGTGGGCAGCGTTAGCACTGCATCATTTTGGTATCAATTTGGTATGATAGCCTAAATTGTTTTGAAGTCCAAGGATAAAGAGGAGTTGTGAAACTACTAGATTAATTCTTTGGGATTTGAACCTTGCTCATGGTTAATGTTTGCATCTTCTTGGAGCCAAGTCTTTGGCATAGTCAACATTAGTTATGATACAAATTTTTCGACATTGTTAAGTATGTCATGATCACTTGAAATGTTGGTGTATGTTTATGTCAAATGATATTCATGAGAAATGCATATGACAAAGTGTAAGATTTGAAGGATTACCTTGGGCAAAATACAAGAGAAGAACTATGATTTCCATGTTTTCGATTACCTGTAATTTTCTGTTCGAATAAATGGCTAGGAAAGAGGTGATTGATTGAATGCAAATCCATTGTATAGCCAATTGGGAATGCAAAGAGAATCCTCTCAGATAGAAATAACATTGATTCGAGTGTCTGAGTTTGTGAAGGCACATTTGGAAACATGCAAGGGGAAACAATGGAAAAGAGACATTGTTATTGTTGCGTAGAGAGGTGTCTGTCAAATATGTTGCTGCAATTATAGAAGATGTGAGGAACCAATGATGCACACGGTGTTCTATTGTGAATACTCTTTTCATTAATATGTTGATTGGGATACATCTGTCCATGCCTGCTATTCATGATAGAATCATGATTCATAGAGGAGGAAGCAAGTCAAGAGGGCCGGGGTATGGATTTTTCCTCAGTCATAGAGGGACCAGCCAGTGAGGTAGACTAGACAATAGGGTTTGTTTTCAGTGATAGAGGGAGTTGGCCTTTGAGTTTGAAAAGAAGGATCTTAGTCTCATACATTACTATTTGGGATTAGAAGTATGACATATGAAATCTTTCTTAGTTAGGGAAAATATGTTGTGAAGATCTTGAAGAGGTACAAGGTGTTGGACTGTAAATCGATGGCTACACCGATGACATCAAATATGAAATTGCTTGATGATACGACTTCAGAGGATGTGGATTCTACATTATACAGGAAAATGATTGGATCATTGATGTATTTGACAAATACATGACCATATATATGTTTTGCTGTGAACACCCTGAGTTAGTATATGGTTGACCCCAGACGTGTTCACCTAATTGCAATAAAACATGTGATGAGGTAAATTAAAGGTACAATGGATTATGGGCTCAAGTATGTTGCATACAGTGAGATCAGTCTACTTGGATATTCATATTCATATTGGGCCAATAGTGTTGCAAAACAAAAAAGTAGATTGGGATGTTGCTTCACTTTGGGATCCGGTATGATTTAATGGATTAGTAAGAGCCAGTCATGTGTAGCACTCAGTACGGATGAGGAAGAGTATGTGGAAGCATGTGCAACAAGTTGCAAAGTAGTGTGGCTTCGAAAATTGATGACTGGATCATTCAATATTGCGATGGAGGCCACCGATATCTTGTGTGACAACCAGAGTTGTATAAAGTTGTCAGAGAGCCTGGTGTTTCATGATAGGTCAAAGCATATCGAAATCTTGTATCACTATATTAGGGATATGGTGCAGAAGGGAGCACTGAGGATCCAATATGTGGCTATCGATGAACAAGTTGCATATGTACTGACAAAGCCATTGCCAAGGACGAAGTTTGAGTACTTCGGGACAAGCTTAGTGTAGTCCCTCTTCAGAGGGTGTGATGGGTTCAGATGTTATCACGGGGTAGTGGATTTCATGATGACATGTTGTAGCTATTGAAGAGATACCCACCAATCCTGGATGCATTCTAAAGAGATGAGGTACATATTTTATCGTAGGGTACTAGATGTCATACATAAGATATCCGAGTTTTCTGTGGGAAGCTGGATAGTCTCATGATGACATGATGTAGCTATTGGAGAGCTATCCACCGACCCTGGATGCATGCTGTGAAGTCACTATGGATTTTCTGTGATGTATAGATTTGTGTGTCTAATAGTCAATGGTCATGAGCTCATGAGGATGGCGACAATGTTAGAGTCTATGCATGATATAATACCTTCTTAATTAAGAGGGAGTGTTGATATTTTATGTAATTTCAGAAGTTATTCCTAACTGTAATTGTGAAAGAGTTTATTGATAAGTCATGTCTTTTAGGTATTTCAGAGTATAAATAGAGGTTATATCGAGTCATTTTGATCACTCATTGAATCTAAGTACAAGAGAGTAGTACACACTTGTAACGCCCTGTTTCCCCTAGTCTGTAAAAATAATTATGTTGGCCAAGAACTATGGCAAACTCAAAGATGTGAATGTGTGATTATGAATGGAACTTAGTATACAAGGTCGACGAATGTAAATTAACATTATATA
>ML807092.1:305357-316811 GCA_009831015.1 Picea engelmannii
TAGAAGACCTTCTAGTCTGGTCTTCAAAACCTGGTGTAAATTGCCTGAGGACCCAAAGGAGGATGTTATAGTTTAAGTCTTAAAATATTGCACGAGGGAGAATGGTCCTCGTAGACTCCAACATTTCGGCATTTCGATACCCATAATACCCAAGGGCGAGTTCCCTTTCACTCACAAGTCCCGAAATCCTGACTTGCGAAATCTTGAAATGACAGCGTGTGGATGAGTTAGGACCTTTCGGTGGTTAGGTACCCAGGATACCCTCCCTCTTGCTAAATGCACGAATGAGATCCTTTCGGAGGATCTGAGGCCTGTTAGGACTGTAAAATTGAATGAAGGAACGCAGGTGATAATGCCTCGACCCCTTTTTAACCTTCGCAAGTAACGAAGAAATCGTGACCATCAATTCCAAGACCCAAGGGAGTACCTGGACCGTCCAGCTGTAGAATACACGTGGCGGTCGGTAAGCGTTTCAGCTTTTCGGCACCCGGGAGATCAGAGGGTAGGAACCCTTGTCCTCACGACTCCCGAAATCCCAACTTGGGAAATCCTGAAATGAACTTGGCCTCATATATATATATATATATATATATATATATATATATATATATCAGCGTTTCAGAACTTTGGATGCTAAAAAACTCTTATGCGAGACCTCTTGTCATCGCACATCGCGAAATCCTGAAGTATGAAACCCTGAAAAGGTCTAGAGTGGGTAAGCCTTGGTGCTTCGGTGTTTCGGCAACCGGAAAATCCAAGGGTCAGTCTTCGCGTACTCGCAAGTCCCGAAATCCCGACTTGCGAAATCCCGAAATAGTATAGTGTATTTCAGAGTTCGGTGTTTCAGAGTTTCGGCTCTCGGGAAACCCAGGCGCGAGACCTCATGATTCTCGTATATCGTGAAAACCCGATGGATGAAACCCCAAAATGATAGTAGCATGGATGAGACATGGTGTTTCGATGTTTCAGCACCCGGGATACTTAAGGGTAAGATCCTCTTGTTCTCACATAATGTGAAATCCCGAAAGGAGAAATGCCGAAATGGCTTAGCATGAATAATATTGGGTGTTTCAGTGTTTCAGTACCCGAGATACCTATTGGAAAGTTCTCTTGTACTCGCCAGTCCAAAAAGCCTGATGTGCGAAACCACAAAATAATAATAGTGCGGACAAGAGGTGGTGTTTCAGTGTTTCGGCACCCGAGATACCTAATGGTAAGTTCCCCTATCGTCGCATATCCAAAAATTCTGATATGTGAAACCCCGAAGGGTAGACCACCCAAAACTTGTTTCAGCTTGCTGTTAACCTTGTTAAGCGGTTAGATCCATTTCAGGAAATGCATGTATCGTGATTTCCCGAATCATGAAAGCCAATGAGCACCTCTCCGATAAGGCCTGTGGTCATAGCCACCAATCATATGGGTACAGATAAGGGATGGTAGGGTCTGTATCAGGTCCCGTAGGGATTCAGGGAATTCTGTTCATTGGAGAAAAGATGAAAAAGGCCAAAAAAAATTGATTTCCGTAGTGGGTGTGTTACAAAGTGGTATCAGAGCATGGTTACAACACTTGGCCTGCTTAGGCTCATGAACGGGTTGCGCAAAAGACTCCTTTTGAAGTACTGTTAAAATAAGTAACTCCTTATCTTGACCCCCTCAATTAAAAAATTCAAAGTTAAGAGTGAAAACCCCTATTGTGTGTGTGCATGAGAAAAATATGAATTATGTATTGGTTATAAAAATGAATATAAACATTGACTAACAACCAACGTTTTTCCTTTTGCACACAAGTGGAAGATCAATCGTGGGAAATTGTAGATGTATAGAATGGTGACTCACCAAGAGGTGGGGGAAGGCTCCCACAATAGAGACGAAGAGTCTGACGAAAGGAGGGTAGTAGGGACCCCTCCCGATCTAGCTAAAACTGTGAGGAGCCTCATGGTCGAATTACAAAGCTGCAAGGCTGACAATGATAGGATGATGAAAGAACAAGAGAAGCAAACAAAAATTAATGCAATTTTACTACAGAGCTTATCCGACCTACAAATACAAATGCAGCATGAACTTGAGGTATAGAAACATGGTCATATCAGTGGCCACACTAAGAGGAGTACCTCCAAAAAGGTCCATCCCAGAGGCAAAGGACAAGCGGTGGACGATTCCCCTAGGAATGAAGCTGGCGGTTTGGAGGGCTCTTTTCGCAGCAGAACTAGTTCTTATTCCCGAAGAAGACATAAGAAGTGAAAGCTTTCCAAGGGTCATAAATTCAAAGAATTCAGGAAGGCCAAACCACCCTCCTTCGAAGGTGAAATAAAGAAGGGAGAGGAAGCAGAGGCCTGGCTGCTTGGACTAAAGAAGTATTTCAGAGTCCATGACTTCTCAGAAAATATGAAGGCCCAAGTGGCCACCTTTAACTTGAACGGAAAGGCTTCCATTTGGTGGGAGGACCTTAAGAATGTGAAAGGGGTTTGCGAAGAGGACCTATCTTGGGAACGGTTTGAGAAATACTTCTAGAAGAAGTATCTGTCGGAAAAATATTTCGATGAAAAGACTAAAGAATTCTATGAACTTAAACTGGGGAAACTCACTATAGAAGAACATGTTAGCAGATTCCTCGGGTTGCTAAGGTATGTACCTTATATAAAGGTAGAAAAGGAAAAGGTGCAACGTTTCATCAACGGACTACCTAAGGACTATTGGAACATAATTGAATTTGATGAGCCAAAGACCCTAGAAGGCACTATTCAAAAGGCAAGATATTGTCATGAATAGTTTGGACATCTGACATAACCTCGTGAAGGGTGGAGACTGAAGAATAGTTCAGGATTTCAGAGAAAAGGGATTAAATCCCCAAGATTTAAGAACTATAAGAAGAACTCGAGGATGAGCTTCCCAGCCCAGAGTGTACACTAGCAGAAATTTCCCTCCTTGAGCGGAAATAAAACTTTTGGGTCTGTACCAATGAAGGCTGATAACCCAAAGAGAGAACCTTTGAAATGTTGGGGTTGAGGAGAAGAAAATCTACTGAGAGACTATCCACACCGACAAAAGAATAGTCGGAGAATTTACAGCATCCAAGAAGCTACCACCATAAATGATGTGGCCAGGAGTGTGCCACAAATTTATGCAGCCTTGGATAATAACCAAGACAACCACCAATCTTTAGTGGTGGAAATAGAAGGTATGATTTCCAACTATCTAGTGTCTATTCTGATTGACCCTGGTTCAAACTTGAGTTATATAGCCCCTAAGATTGTTGATAAGTGTAAACTACAACCACCTAAACCTACCAAGCCGTGGTTCGTACAGTTAGCCACTGGCACCAAAAGAAGGGTAGCAGAGGCCATACTAGCCTGCCAATTAATGTTGGGTGAATTCCCCACCAAAGAAACCCTTAACATATTACCCCTAGGATCGTATGATTTGTTGATTGGTATGGACTGGCTAGCCGCCCATAAAGCCAGATTGAACTGTTATCATAAGACCTTAGAATGTGTAAGTAAAGAAGGAAAAAGGATAACCCTTCAAGGGATCCAAAAACCTGTCTCAGTGAGACAAATATCAGCTTTACAAATGAGAAGGTATTGCCGAAACGGATGTCCCCTATATGCAATACAGGTTTTGAAAACAATTGAAGGCGACAAACCAAGCCTCGAAGACCACCCTACCCTGAGAGAATACAGAGATGTATTTTTGGAAGAGGTACCGGGTCTACCTCCGAGAAGGGACATTGACTTCTCGATAGAAATTGTACCGGGAGCGGTGTCGGTTGTTGTTCCTGAGTCTGTACTTGAGGCTTGGAAAGTACAGTGTCAAAGCATCCGAAAGTGGGTAAAATATGGAGAAGGAAGAAACGTCAACCTTCGGCAAGGGAAACTAGGGAAGATTTCTTCGTTGGCGTTGTCTAGCTTCCAACTATTCTTGGGTAGTTATATCTTGTTCAATGGTTGCCCATGAACGTTCGAGCTCGACCCGGTTAGTAGCCGTTTTAAGGATTGTGTCAAAAAGGTTTAAGGCAATATGCATTTGGTTTGATAGCCCGGGTTCGATATTAGGTTGTATTGGTACAGGGACAGTCATGGAGGAACAGTAAAGGTGGTAAAACTTCAGAGAGATATTAAGTGTTGTCTCAATTTGGTCGTATAAAAGAGAATTTACGGTTTTAGGAATAAAATAGGGATGCAAATCAAAGGCTCTTTCCCGTGACTGTATTATATTTTAATAAAAGGTGTGAGGTGGGAGGAAAACATTTAGCTGTCTATAATGTAAGGCTCCTGTCAAAAAGAAATATCACGTATAAACAGAAGAGGAAAATAGTAAGGAAATAATCGATGTAGCAGAGAATATGTGAAGAATTCTAAAAATGCAGACTGGTCTTACACCCACTGATAGCTGGTACAGAGGAAAAACAGTAAACAATTACAGAAAACCAAAATTCATTCGCTATAGTAGTGGTCGTACTAAAGTATAAAGAAGCACATCAATTAAGAATATGAAATGAAATGAAATATGAGATACAAAGAACCAAACTTGTAACACAATCGTGACAGAATTGAGAATCTCCAGATTTGCTTGTATTAACTCTCAAATGTAAAAAAATATGTTACAAACGACACAAAAAGGTCCAGCCCTGTTTATTTCTTTCTGTGATATATTTATACAACTTTTCAAATAAGGTATAATCTCAATAGTGACAAAATTTCGGTTATTACGAGGAGTGCAATCGCTCTATTTCTCCTACTCTGTCCTCACTTGGTGCTAGATGTTTGTCATTGTGCGAGCTCGGTACAAGCGATACATCTTTCCACCAGCTGAGATATTAGCCACGATGGTTCTGCTTGACAACTGGCTTCAAAGAAGTAACATTCTCGGGCTAACTGATGCAGCCTATCCTCCATCTGTCCGTTGATGATGTCGATGGCGCATAATTGCGCGCTGGGTTTGATCATGCATTTATCCACTTGGACTATGTCCACCACAGTCATCTGAGAGATATCGGCCGAATCTCTTTCTCCTTTATCCTTCAGATCAAGCGAGATCCTTTCCACATTCATTTGCATTAGCGTCTCGGCATCGCACCCGCTGTCAATGCCCAATAGCTCGCCGTCTATAGAATTAAAGGCCTCCTCCAAGGAGTTGGTTATCTTTTGGGCTTGCTGCTTTCCTTTGGTGATGTTATGCTCCCATTCCTTTAACATAATATTTCCTCTGGTTTGTTTTGAAATGGTGAGCCTGGGAGTACCTACCGAAACCCTGTTGTTTGTGGCTATCACCGCCTCCTGGAAGGTGACTCGAGCCGCTCCGACATCCCTTTCTCTGGCAGATAAGTTCTCGAAAACCTGATTGACCAACAGACAGTTTTCCTGGATCGCTTCCACCTTGGCGAGCAAATTCTGTTGTGCCATAGAGATTCTGCTCCGAATATCGATCGCTTGGGATTTGAACATCCCGATGTCTATCATTCTGTTCTCAACGATCTCCACCCTATCCTGTAGCTGCTCGATCAAATTCCTCTGCTGGCTCGCTTGCATCCGACCATCCCGGACCACCAGCTGTGCTTGCTCAAGATTAGTTTTGAGCATCTCTATTTCATTTTTATCGGCCAATCTGGCCTACTCTATTCCCACGCTTGCCTGATCTTTAGCATTCTCTGCTACTGTGGCCAGTCTGGCTTCAAGGGTCTTAATTAAGAGGTTTTTTATTTTAAGTTGGTTCTTTAGGAGCCCAACTGAGAATTGATTCGCCGAGGCATAGGCTCCTAGTTTCCCTGCTATCTCAGTGGCGAATTGCTCATTTTTCATGTCTTTTCCATCCGTTATGACTTTATATTTCTTTGCAGTCAACTCTCCTTCTTGATAGAATTCCCTTTTCACTACTGCTTTTCTCTTTTTATTGAAGAAAAACTCGTTCGGAGGGATTTCTTCTACTCTTATGGGCCTCAGCTCTTCGTTGAAAATCCATCCTACATCGATATTTCCATGCGTCGACTGCAAGGGAGTAACCGATGTGATGGGTTCTCCAATCTGCTTCATAGATTTTTTTGGAGTGTCGACTGGACTCTGCTTCTTCGGTTGTTATGGAGTCTTTATCTCTGTCTCTGGATTCTGTCTCTTTGGCAGGTCTGGAGTCTTCTTCTCTGCTTCTAGATTCTTTGTTTGTTCCCCCTCGTCTTGGTGTTTTCTTTGGTCGAGAGTTGCATCTTTAGAACCTTCAGCATCCCTCTATTTTGTCTCTGAACTACCTGGACCCTCACCTCGCAACACAGTGGGGAGACAACTATGTCGGTGTTCCTGGAATTTCAATACCTCGGCTCTATCCTCGGGTGCCAAGGATTGGATCCGGGCTAGAATTTCTTCATAGGACCTCGCTCCTCGGAAAATGTCATCCGAGGGTGAATTATCATGCTCAAATCTCTTGAGCCCACAATTAGCCAAATGATTTCTCATGACCCTCTGTGGATCGTGCTTCTTGTATTCGATGGAGACCAAATTTAGGTCTTCCAGGGCTGCCGCCTCAGCTTTGGCATGCCCAAAATCTAATACATAATAAGAATTCAAATGAACAGGAAACGACGACCATACCTTTTTCGAGTACCCTTTAAGTTCTTTGCTCACACCGCCAATTACCATTTGTTGGACAACCTCGCGACAAGCCAGCTTGTCGGGAATGAACAATGGCAGCGCATGTGGGGGAACAGAAGCCCCAAAGACTCTAAAGTAGGAAAATTCAGCTTCTACATACCAGTCCGCGATGCTGCTCAGATTTGTTACTATGCTATCCGAGATCCGGGGTGGCGGGTGACCAAAAATGGCGATGTGCAGGGGCACCATTACCCAGTTAAAAATTTCATAAGAATTTTTTTTTGCTTTGTCTTCCCATAATTTTGCATGATATACATGTATGGGTTCATCTTCGACCAGAGTCCAACCCCAGCTTATCAATGGGAATGGTGTCATAGAACAGACTGCATCCATAATGTACACGGACATGAAGAATGATGATGCCTTCCCATTCTCCTTCTGCTTCCGATACTCTGTGACCCGATTGGTCAGGCTATCCGAAAGCATCTTTGCCCAGTTAAAGGAACAGCCTTCGGTGACCCGAAACATCAGAGGCACCCACGCAAGGAAAAAATGTGATGTGTCCTCTTTCCCATATAATCGACATGTCAACATGGCCACATATCTGTACTGTGGTTCTAACGAAGCGATTGAATATACGCCGTGGGTATCAGCTCTGAACTTCGCAGTGTTTGAAACCCAATCCTTTATCAAACTGGACATGGTTTTATCATATTGTTCGCATTCCTTCTCCTTGAATTCTTCCAAGAACTCAGCGCCATATGTGTGGTCGAACGTCGCGGGCATCTTATACATGGTTTGCATATGCTACGGCTTGAAAGTCCCAATGGTGACTCTTTGCTCGTTCATGATAGCCCTGGTCGGTATGTCCACATGGTCCAAAGCCCATTGGACCATATCGTAATATGGAAGCAACCGCGGTCTGGCTGCTACTCTGTGGATTTTTGATTGGACGACTATTTTGTACTTGGTGGTTAAATCATCTCTTTCGTTGTCGTCGGAGTCATCAGAGTAATCCACCAATTCTGCTTGCAGAGTATTTGAAACATATGACCAATTCAGGACCGAGTTGATACTTCGAGGTGAAGTATCAGAGACATTATCTGAGCCTTGTCCTGAAACCTCAACATTCTCTTTTGCTACTTTTCACGGAGCCATGGCTGAAGCTTGTGTTTTAGCTCTTCTACGATAGAACTGCGTATACATACAGAAGTCAGTTTACTTAGAGGTGGTGAGCTCTGCGTGCTATGAAAATACATTTGTTATAATGAAATACAACTCTGCTATATACTCAAAAAACTCGGTACCTTTCAGACCAAGTCTGTCAAATCACATTTGGAAATAAATTCTGTCATAAAAATCTGATCTTATACATCGATTTACCCTATTTCCTCATCAATGTCATAAATTTTGGCGGTTTTAAACTCTCAGTTGGCGCATGGAGGAAAAGGCTACCTCGTAAATCGTGTGAACATCAAAGCGCAGGATATTCATTTATTTAGCTTAATTAATTCGGTTTTACCGCTGTTAACAGTGTTTCGGTACTCACTATATTGGGGATTTCCCTTTAACATTTCGAGTCTCTAACTCCCGAGACTACGAAGATCGATTTTGGTTTAATTAAAGGTAATCATGATTTGGGGCTTGATTAATTTTATAATTATTATATTCACGATATCGCAACTCAGAGCTTCAAAGACAAATTTCTGGGAGATTTACATGCCGAGCTGCGAAACTGCGAGATCACGATAACATGACTTAATTAAAAGGGAAGATAATATTGGATTAAGTAATTAATTAATCACGTTAAAACTGCATCGTGACTTCACGAGTCGGGGTTTAGACGATCAAACTTTCAAAAAGGACAACGCCGAGTGGCGAAATGCCGAGAGAATCTTTTACCACGGTTTAGCTTTTACCCTTAACCTTGACATGAGTTACTCAAATAAGGAACTCGTGTTCTCTTCTATCGGGGCTATGAAATTAAAATTTTGGGTTTGGTGATCGCCGAGGCACGAAACCCAGAGGACGTTTAAACATGAGTTGGGGAAAACTTTACCCTCGTTACTATTTTGATTGAAAAGTTAAAACGACTTCGTTGTTTCATGACTCGGGATGTGTGAACTGCATGAGTTATAGTATCCGATCTATGAGATCCCGAAGTAGAACGAAAGAGGAAACATTTTACGACAGGTAGGACTTGTTTCAAGAGTGGAATAATCATCATTGCTCGCGTGATCAAGATTAAGAGATTGTCGATATCTCAAAGGGAAAAATGAAAACCACTTTTAGATTTCAAGCATTTAGAATGAAACTTGTGAAGGGCTAAAACAAACAGGGGCGGCTCCAACACCGATGTCTAGGATGCCCTACCGGATGAGCACACCCGAACTAGTTGAACTCAAATTGCAATTGAGAGAAATGATGGATAAGGGCTATATCTGGCCCAACGTGTCTCCATGGGGAGCACTAGTCCTATTTGTGAAAAAGAAGGACGACACCCTTAGACTGTGTATAGATTATAGACAACTCAATAAGGTAACTATAAAGAACAAGTACCCCTTGCCTAGGATCAATGACCTATTCGATCAATTGGGGGGTGTGTCTATTTTCTCAAATATTGACTTGAGGTCAGGATACCATCAAGTCCGAATCAAGGGTGAAGACATCCATAAAACTGCCTTCCAGACGAGGTATGGTCACTATGAGTTTGTGGTAGTGCCATTTGGGTTAACCAATTCCCCTGCCACTTTCATGTGCTTGATGAACAATGTACTCAGCAAATTCCTAGACAAATTTGTGTTGGTTTTTATTGACGATATATTAATTTACTCCAAGAATGGAGAAGAGAATGAAGAGCATCTTAGGCTTGTGCTGCAAGTGCTAAGAGAACATCAACTCTATGCCAAATTCAACAAATGTGAATTCTTCCAGAAGCAAATACATTACTTAGGCCATGTCCTATCTGAAGAAGGAGTAGCAGTAGACCCGGACAAAATCAGGTCTATCATGGAATGGCCTACCCCAAAGGATGTTTCAGATATCATATCCTTTATGGGATTAGCAGGATACTATAGGAGATTTATAAAAGGATTCTCCAAGATTGGTTGTCCAATCTCTGCCCTCCAGAGGAAGGGGACAAAATTCACATGGACACAAAAATGTGAAGAAATATTTCAAACCCTAAAACGTCTACTGACCCATGCACCGTGTTGAAGATCGCCGATCCCAAAGCCGACTTCCTTGTGTGCACAATTGCCTGTAAGGAAGGGCTCAGAGGAGTCCTTATGCAAGGAGGAAGTGTGGTCTGCTACGAATCCCAAAAATTGAATGAGCACAAGGTCAACTATGTGACCCATGATCTAGAGCTGGTTGCCATAGTGCACACCTTGAAAATGTGGAGGCATTACCTCCTGGGGAGAAAATTTGTACTTATGACAGACCACTGTGGATTGTGATATCTGTTTGACTAATCAAATATCAATGCCAGACAAGCTAGGTGGATGGCCCTCCTTAGCGAGTTTGATTTCGAAATCAAACACATTAAAGGAAAAGAAAATAGGGTGGCAGATGCCTTTAACATAACCTTGAAAACAATTCACTTAGCAGCGGTGAGCACCTGTGAGACGGATGTCAAAGAAAGAGTCAGAAATGCACAAGAGACAAACACATTCTTCCAGACCGTGACCTTGTACCTGCAGCAAAAACCCACATGGATAAAGTATGGAGGCTACCAGATGAGGGAAGGAGGTCTGCTCACTTACTAAAGCAGATTGTATATCCCAGATTGTGAAGTCTTGAAGAGGTTCATACTGGATGAACTACATAAAAGACCCTATAATGGTCATCCAGGATACCAAAAGATGATCACGGCCACCAGGAAACAATTCTATTGGCCTGGATTGAAGAAAGACATAGCCGAGTACCTATCCAAATGCATAGAATGCCAACAGGTAAAAGTAGAACATCGACACCCAGCAGGATTATTACAACCTCTACCAATCTCGGAATGGAAATGGGAAACCATCTCCATGGATTTCATCACCAGATTACCAACCTCGACCAAACAATATGACGCCATCATAGTAGTGGTGGATAAATAGAGCAAGTCCGCTCACTTTATCCCCATCAAGTCAACTTGTAAGGCAATAGACATTACCAACGTATTCTTGAAGGAGATATTTAAACTGCATGGTATGCCGAAAGAGATCGTGTCTGACAGAGACACGAAATTCACTTCCAACTTTTGTAAATCACTAATGGCGGGTTTAGAGACCAAGTTGTTGTTTAGCACCGCCTATCACCCTCAAACAGATGGACAGACAAAAAGAGTGAACCAAATACTAGAAGACATGCTAAGAATGCATGTAATGCATCAACCCAAGAAGTGGGAAGACTACCTGCCACTGGTGGAATTCGCCTACAACAACGGCTACCAAGAATCCTTAAAGATGAGTCCCTTAGAAGTCATCTATGGTAGGATGTGCAATACTCCTGTCAACTGGAGTCATCCCATAAATATAATTTATTTTGGACCTGGCATGCTGAAAGAAATGGAACAGCAAGTGACTCAGATAAAACAAAACCTGAAGGTCGCTCAGGACCGACAGAAAAGCTACGTCGACCAAAAGAGAACCCCAAGAGAGTTCAATACGGGAGACCATGTATATCTCAGAGTTAGGCCCAGGAAGAGTTCCCTGAAAATGGGATCTTGTGCCAAGTTGGCACCTCGGTATTGTTGGATCATGTTGTCATTGATGCCAATGGTTTGATTGATTGATGCCATTGATTGATGTCAAGTGATTGATTGATGTCAAAGGATTGATTGATTGATGATTGATGTAATATAATATGTATTGTCCTTGATGAGAATGCA